>JAKOGI010002535.1:0-10000 GCA_029747015.1 Carnegiea gigantea
AACTATCCTCCAAGGTAATTCTTTTTTCTTCGTAACCGCGAACTCCAAAGGGTATGTGATCTATGAGGGCACTAATGTCCAAGGCGGAACCCCTAACTGTGAGTGGCTCCTAGCTTGGAACGTGCCTGGTCATGGTAATCAGGTATATATAAATCTCATCACCTCTTCTTCCAGGTCCTAACTTAGTCCCATGCACTATAAGGGCAAGAAATGGAATAGGCCTCTTTACTACTATAACTTATTATGTTTGAAACTAATCATGGCCTATGCATATGTTTGTATAAATCATATATTTGAAGGTTTATGTGGAATGTAGGGCCAAAGGAAGCATAATAGCCATTCCTGTTGATGAGATTTACAAGAGAGTGGAAGCGTCCAAGAGTTCATCTACCGTTGTGGATGCCAATACCAAGACTAGTGCAACTGCTGTGATTGGGGCAATCGCTGATACTCTAGCACTTCGTTGTGGTTTTGCTGTCATCATAGGCCTACCCGCTGATAGCGGATGCATTAACTACCATGTATGTATGTATGACATACAACTGGGGCCGTAAGAACAAGGAGCATCCCTCCTCTCTAGCTACCCTCCTTTCTCTTATGGATGGAGGCATGGCTAGCTACTTATTATAATATATGTCTATATAGTTACCTAAAAATGAAGCATGCCTATTGTAATATTATATTACTAAATAAACAAGCCCCATTTAGAAAAGTTCAGTTCTTTTTTTAGTTAATCATTGAGATTGTGCTTCATATGCTACACGTGTTAAGTCATGTATTAAGTATTACAAGAGTTATTACTCTGTTGGTACATTTATGGTATGTTTATAATTCCACATTAGTTCTATTATAATTTTCAATATCATGGACAACTTATTAAAAACTAAGTCATCTTCCTTATTTTGTTCAAGTGCAAGGAAAATGTTTTTTTAAAAAAAGCAAATTTATATAGAAGCTTAATTTCAAGATTAGTCCATCTTGTAAACTGCAATGGAAAGCGAACGCACAGCAACTTAAATTAAAATACCATACTTAAATATTTGTGGCTAATCTCTACCCAAATGCAAAGAACCATATTTTATTAGACATCCACCTAAGTCATCAATATTTTTCAATAGGAAAGAACATATTCATTCTGTTATTCTCCAGAATAAACCTATTATAACAAATCCATCTAAGCTACCATCATCATTTCACCCCTAGTGAAAAGTGTACCCTCCCACCCATTGTAAATTTGTAACACGTGGAAGTGGCTGCTTCCAACTTTGTCTAATGAGATTAGTTATTTAGGTAACTTACATATCGTTTGGGTAATAGATAGCATAGGTGAGCAGGGACGGAAAAAATTCAGATGTTCTATCTTTTTACCTGATGTCTCTAAAATCTGAACCCTGCTATGGTCAAACGGATTTGGAGAATGATTCCAACATAAGTTGGTGGTATCTAAATTCAATACTCGGTCATTAAATTTGTAATCAACAATTGGACTAATACTATATATCTGCCTTTTTTTAAATTCTAAAAATTTCTAGATGGTTATCATAAGAATTTAAATTTAGGTGAACTGGTGCAAATAAAGTACAATAGCAACAACAACTCTGAGTGTGGGTTCTGATTTCAGGGCTTAGAGAGATTTATATGCAGGCAGTCTTACCCTCGCAAACACTCGTGCAAGCAAAGATATTGATTCTAGAAGACCCACAAAATAAATTTTCAAAAAAACCTTTTCTTGAGATGAAGACTTTTGAAGGATATTAGAGAATGGAGCAAACAGTGAACTCCCCGTCCACGGAGAAGTGCCATTCATATTTGTCGCATGACCATGTGTGACACAGAGGGATGCTCAAGATCACTTTAGCGTCACAGGGAAGGAAGGAGGTTTTGATGACATCCTCTTTCCAGCCACCAATGTTAAAGTCGCTAAGATCGGCAACTGTCCACGTGGGGTTACCACCCTCTAAACATTGGATTGGCCTGTAGGAGAAAGGGCGGGACAGCCATGAATCGTTCTAGGCCGAGACACTGGAACCATTACCAATGAGCCAGCGTGACCCTTTAATGATTAGGTTTCGCACACTAAGTATGCTGTGCCAGGTAAAAGAGCGTCTTGCACCCAGGTCAGCGGATAAGATGGATGTATGCAGGAAGTATTTGGCATGAAGGACACGACTGACCAGGGAGTTCGGGAACTTGAGAAGCCTCCAAAGTTGCTTTGCAAGCAATGTGTCGTTAAAAGCCTCAAGGTCTCGGAAACCTACTCCCCTATCCTTCTTCTTAAGCTGCAGTTTCTCTGAACTGATCCAATGAATTTTCTTACCATGTTGTGTGTGGCCCCACCAAAAATTGTTGATCGAGGATTGGATCGAGGAGCATAGATCCTTGGGTTATTTGAATATGCTCATCGCATAGCTAGGAATTGCTTGGGCAACCGACTTTATCAGCACTTCTCTACCCGTCCAAGAGACTAGCTGGTCCATCCACGAGAATAATCGCTTGCAGATTCTACCCTTGATAAAGAGAAGGGGCCTTTTCTTTTTCCTGCCAAAAAAAGCGGGGAGACCGAGATACTTGTCATGCTCTAGGACCTCCTTAATACCAAGACAGCTCACAATGTCCTCACGCCGGGTAACTGGGACACCCTTAGATAAGATCACGTCGGTTTTATCAAAATTAACTCTTTGTCCTGAGGCCTTTTTGTGGGCGGATAGAACGTTGCGGATTACAATAGCCTAGTCCTGCGTGGCTTTGCAGAAAAGGATGGAATCATTCGCGAACAGGAGGTGAGATATGATTGGGGCTTGTGAGCAAACTCGAAGGCCATTAAGAGTTTTGGATTCTACAGCATGGGATTTGAGGGATGAAACCCCTTTAGCGCATATCAGGAAGAGAAAGGGCGAGATGGCGTCTCCTTGGCAAATGCCCCAGGATGGGGTGACTAGCCCGACCGGGCTACCGTTGGCGAGAAACGAGAATGAGGCTGAGGGACACATTTCATAACCAACGACACCCAATTCGGAGCGAAGCCCATCTTTAACGTTATGTTTTCTAGGAATAGGCATTCGACTCTATCAAATGCTTTGCTCATATCCAATTTGATCGTCGTTGCCTCGTTGGGTTTGTTGTGGCCATGCATGTATTGGAAGAGCTCGTGGGCAATCAGGATGTTATCAAGAATCAATCTGTCGAGCATGAATGCGCTCTAGTTGTTGGAGATCATATACGGGAGATGCTTCTTTAGGCAGTTGGAGATCACCTTCGTCGCTATTTTGTAGACCACATTGCACAGACTGATGGGATAGAAGTCGGATAAGATTATAGGTTTTGACTTTTTCGGAATGAGGGCCACATTAGTGTGATTAAATAAAGGGGGAGGGAAGCTCCCTCTAGGATTTCTAAGGTGGCCTTGGTGATGCCATGACCGACAGTGTCCCAAAAGTGTTGGTAGAAGAATGGGTTTAACCCATTCAGGCCCAGCGCCTTCGATGGATGCATTTGGAAGACTGCCTGTCTAACTTCCTCAGCGGACTAGGGAGCGATTAGTGAGATATTTATACCACCGTTGACTCTGGGTTATACATGATGAAGCACAATATCAAAGTCAGTAGGGAAGGATGAAGAGAATAGCTCACTAAAAGATCTAGTGATTATGCCTGCAAGGTCACTTTGGCTTGATTTTTCTATCCCATCCTCATCAACAATGCATGAGATGTGATTCACCGCTCTTCTGGCTGTAGCTCGGTCATGGAACCCCTGGAGTTAGCATCACCATGATGTAAACAATCAGTTCTGGATCATTGGAGCCATAGGACCTCTTCTTGACGTCGAAGGAGGCCAATTTGTGAAAGGATAGCTTCCTGCTATTGAATGTCCTAAAGGCCTTTAAGGGACAGCTCTAGGTCGCGAATCTTACATTGGACATGGCCAAATTCAATGCCATTCCATGCGGAAAGTTCTATGGCGTATCTTTTGATATTAGTTTCAACATCAAGAGTAAAGGATTGTGTTATCGAAAGACTCCAGGCTCGCTTAATAAGCTCATGACACCCCTCGTAGAGAGCCCACATGTTTTCGAACTTGAAGCATCTCTTGGCATTACTCTTGCGGGTTGACGGGCTCCCTCCTTTGAGTTTAAGAAGGATGGGGAGGTGATCAGAGAGATTTACATCAAGATAAAAGACTTTCGCTTCTGGGAACATCAGGGATAATTAATTCTAAGAAAGCCAAGAAATGATCAAGTTTCCTCGACTGAGTGAGCACCATCCCTTTTATTCCACCAAGTGAAATCGTAGGCCGATTATCTGAGGTCGTGCAGATGGCATGCTATGAAGGTGTCTCGAAAATGGTCTAGGATCGCCTGAGACTTTTCAGGGCCGCCCTTCTTCTCACAATTAAAAAATATCACATTGATGTCTCCCCCTACTATCCACGGCAGATCAGAACGAGTATGAACGTCAGAGATGAGGTGGCACGTGTTGAAATTGTGTTGGGATTCCGGATAGCCATACACAACCGTAAAGTGCCAGTCTTGAGAGCTTCCTAGCTTCCCTAACCTTCACGTCAACATGATGTAGTGAGATGGTGAGCAAGGTGACGTTGAGACTTTTCTGCCGGAACAAAGCCACACCGCCTGAACGGCCTCTTGCATCAGCAGCAACTCCTTCCTAACCTCTGATCTTATGCTTGATGCTCTCCATTTCAAGTGCACTGCGCTTAGTTTATGAGAGGAAAACTAAGCTCAGTGATTGTCTCTGTATAAAGTTTTGGAGTTTTTTAACTACCTCTGGGTCACCTAGCCCGCGTCAGTTCAGACACATTATACTCATGGCTCACGGCGGGGCTGACTAGCAGCCTCCACCGATGTAATGGAATTGGGGTGCACTGCTGTGTTGCACAGAAGTCTAGCCATGCATTCACCGTCCGGGGCTTTTCCACGGTCCATAAGCTTACGCTTGAAAGCTTCATTCCTAGGTTGCAGTAACAATGTGTTGTCGACCAGCATTTTATCAGGGGCGGTGGCGCTCTCCTCGGGGTTAGCAGTCAAGGAGGTAGGTTGACTGTCACGGGGAGTATCGAAGAATAGCTTCTTCTTGGGGTTTGTAGAAGAGTAGCCGTGGCAGAAGGCAAGGAAGAGGCATTTCTCTTCTTGTTTCTAAGCCTCGACGTTGCGTCTGAAGGGTTGATGGGGGAGCCTTGGAGCCAATCGCCATATGGGATATCGGCATCGTCATTGACCTCCTTATCCTCCTTATAGATGGAAAGGGTGTGGCCAAGCCGGCTGCAACTGTAGCAAAACTCTGGCAGTTTGACATACTTAAAAGAAATATATTTGGGCTTGCCTTTCAATACAACTTTCTAATAAAATAATCTAAAAAATCTTAGTGTCAAATAATTTAGCAAAATCTTGATAATTATCTAGATTGTGTATTATAGAAATATCTAGAATTATACACTAGAATATCTACCTAACTCCTAGAATCTATAAGAAAAATCTAGATAAAAACTTAAAAGGATAATTAAATTAAAATTAGAAATATCTTAGATAATTTTGAAGGGTAAGGTCAAATCTCCCTCTATAAATACCACATTATAGGATCACTTGGAGCAATCCAATACAACACTTCTCATTCTCCCAATTAGTCTCTCCTCCTATAAAGCTTTCAACCATCAAATATCTTTCATCAAATTAAATCATTTCCACCATAATCCCACCAAGCTTTTATAAAATCCAACAGTGGTATCAGAGCCAATTTTTAATCCAAGCCTTCCCTTTCCTTCACATCCAACTGATTCAACCCCACATAATTCATATCTCAACTCTCAAATCCTCCATCCTCAAACTTTTAACTCCATAAAAATACCATGGTCTCTACGAATCCAAATGCATCCTTTAGCTATGTCCTGAATAATTGGGTGCCCATATTTGATGGTGAAAATTATCAAATATGGAGTGTCCAAGTGAGAACTCTTCTAAAAGGGACAAGGGCTATGGGATGTGATAGTAAAGGAATATGAAATCCCATCCCAAGATTCTAAAGGAAAGAAATCTTGGGATGAAGATGAGCAAAAACAATATGAAGAAAATCAAAGGAGGGATTGTAATGCCCTCTCATTAATTCAACGGGGAGTCACTCCATCCATATTTCCCCGTATCATGGCTGCAGAGACGGCTAAGGATGCTTGGGAGATATTGAAGCAAGCTTATAAAGGCTCAAAAAAGGTAATATCCGTTAAACTTCAAAACTTGTGGAAAGAATTTAAAACTTTACTTATGAATGAAGATGAAAGTATTGAAACATTCTTCAATCATGTCTCTAATATAGTAAATCAAATTAGAACATATGGGGACACAATTGAAGATGTAAAAATTGTACAAAAAATTTTAAGAAGCCTTCCTCCTAAATACGATCATATAGTGGTTGCAATTGAAGAATCTAAAGATTTATCTACGCTAACTTTAAATCAATTAATGGGTTTTCTACAAGCTCATGAGGACCAAATGCGTAGGCATTTTGAGCAGCCACTAGAACAAGCTTTTCAGGCTCAATTAAGATTCTCCTACAATGGAGAAAATAAAAATGGCCGCGGTCGAAACTTCCCCCCGAAAGGGGGACATCAAATTACCGTGGTAGGAGGAGAGAAAATCAAGCCAGCCGTGAAAATGATAAAATCGGCTCATATTGCAAATTATGCAAAAAGAATAATCATAATACTAAAGATTGCCGGTTTAAAAGCAAATACATGGCATACTCATCATTTTAAAGATTGCAGAAATCGGGAAAATAATAATGAAGTTAAGTTTTCTGAAAAATATGACTCTGTTGAAAATGTATTTTATTCTTGTTCAAACACACGATAAGAGTCATCTGACGTTTGGTACTTAGACAGTGGTTGTTCAAACCACATGACTGGCAATAAAAACTCTTTTGTCAGTCTTGATGAAAGTATAAAATCTCATATTACTCTTGGTGATGGTAGTCACCAAGACGTTGCAGGCAAAGGGACAATTGCAGTAAGAGCTAAAAATGGCTCTACTAAATTTATACAAGATGTCTTATATGTCCCTGGCCTAACTCAAAATCTATTAAGTGTGGGCAAATTGCTCCAAAGAGGCTATATGGTGAACTTTGATGAAAATAGATGCCTCATACATGATAAGAAAAAGAGCCAATTAATTACATTTGTAATTATGACTCCTAACAAGATATTTCCCTTGATTATGCCACTGGAGCACAAAGTTGCTCTCACTACTACATTAGAAAGCACTAAATTGTGGCATTTACAATTCAAGCACTTAAATTATAAAAGTCTTAAAGTATTAAAACAAAAGAAAATGGTAATTGGCTTACCCTCTATTATTGATAACAAAAAACATATGTGAGGGTTGTATATTTGAAAAAATGCATAGATTACCATTTCCAAAGGCCTCATGGAGGGCCAAAGCCCCACTTCAATTGGTGCATGCTGATATTTGTGGCCCATCTAGAAATTCCACAACTAGTGGGAAAAGATATTTCTTACTATTTGTTGATGACTATACCCAAATGATTTGGGTATATTTCCTGGAGCAAAAATCCAAAGCATTTACATATTTTCGAGAATTCAAAGCTCTTGTTGAAAAACAATGTGGGCATAATATGAAAATATTAAGAACAGATCGTGGCGGAGAATTTATAAATGAGGAATTTACGAGCTTCTGTAAGAAGCATGGCATCAAAAGAGAATTGACAGTGAGGCAAACACCTCAACAAAATGGTGTTGCCGAAAGGAAAAGTAGAACAATTGTGGAAATGGCCCAAAGCATGCTACAAAGTAAAAATTTACCAAAATATTTTTGGGTCGAAGCTGTAAATATAGCAGTGTATATTCTTACCCGATCCCCCACAAAAGCAGTGCCAAATCAAATGCCCTGTGAGGCGTGCTTCAAAAGGAAGCCCAAAGTGGAGCACTTTAGAATCTTTGGCTGTATTGCCTATGCCCACATCCCGAAAGAAATCGGGAGAAATTGGATGAAAAAGGAGAAAAATGTATCTTCATTGGATACAGTAATGAGTCAAAAGGTTATCGCCTTTATAAGCTCGAATCAAATAAACTCATCATCTCAAGGGATGTCATATTCGATGAAGATGCACAGTGGAGTTGGCAAGACAGCTCTACACAACATCCACCATCACAAAACCTTTCCCTAACCTCATCTCAAGAAGAAGGACACACTCAAACACCCGAGCCAAATTCACCTCCTTCATCAAGCCTACAATCTCCCAGAAATATATCCATAGCAACTCTAATTCCAAACCTTCCTCAATCAACACATAGCTCACAAAGAGACCGATATCCTCCAACCTACCTCCAAGACTACCAATGTGGCCATGCCATCACCGCTTTTTTAACAAGTGAACCACCAAGTTTTCAAGAAGCAGCTCAAGACGAGAAGTGGATTGAAGCCATGGACCAAGAAATCAAGATGATCGAGAAAAATGATACGTATAAGCCCGAAGATAAAGATATCATAGGCTTCAAGTGGGTCTACAAGATAAAGTATAATGAAGATGGCTCAATTCAAAAGTACAAGGCCCGACTTGTTGCTAAGGGCTACTCACGACAACCAGAGATCGACTTCAATGAGACGTTTGCTCCAGTTGTATGCATGGAGACCATTAGAACGGTTCTTGCCATTGCAGCACAGCTAAAGCTGTGAATTTATCAGTTCGATGTCAAATCAGCATTTCTTAATGGGGAGCTTGAGGAAGAAGTCTATGTGGAGCAGCCTCAAGGATACATCATCAAAAGACAGGAAGACAAAATTTATCGTCTACACAAGGCTCTATATGGCCTCAAGCAAGCTCCCCGAGCATGGAACAGTAAGATAGATGGCTATCTCTTACAAAATGGATTTATAAAAAGCCTAAGTGAGCCATCTCTCTATATTAAAACCCATGGGCCAACTGATTTTCTCATTTTGTGCCTTTATGTAGATCATCTACACAAGCACCAACATGAAGATGCTCAATGAGTTCAAGAAAGCAATGATGTCAAAGTATGAAATAACAGACCTAGGGCTGATGAAATACTTTCTTGGGATGCAAGTAAAGCAAAGCCCAGGTTGCATCTTCTTATCATATGAGAAGTATGCAGATGACTAACTCAAGAAATTCAATACGGTTGACTGTAAGCCCATGGCCACACCTATGGCCATCAATGAGAAACTATCTAAAAATGGTGGCCAAGAGAAAGTTGATGCATCACTTTATCGAAGTCTTGTGGGGTCATTTATCTACCTCACACATACAAGGCCAGATATTGTTCATGCTATCAGCATTGTCTCTAGGTTCATGAGTGAACCTAGCAAGGTAAATTTTACAGCAGCAAAAAGAATACTTCACTACGTCAAAGGAACGAAGAATTTCGGGGTTCTCTAAAAGATCGATGAAGATTGCAGCATCATAAGATACACAGACAGCGATTGGGCAGGATGCATCGATGACAGGAAGAGTACAAGTGGTTATGTATTTCAACTAGGATCCAAGATCATCTCATGGCCTTCAAGGAAGCAAGCTACAGTCATACTATCATTAGCAGAAGCAGAATACGTAGCAGCAACAAGTGCAGCATGTGAAGCAGTGTGGCGTAGAAGGATTTTGAGAGATCTACAAGTCAACACCAAAGAACTTACAACAATATTCTGTGACAACATGTCAGCTATCACCATGACAAAGAATTCAGTTTTTCATAGCTGGACCAAACATATAGAGATACGGCATCCCTTCATCAGAGAACTAGTCGAAAAGGGCGAGATTAAGTTACAATTTTGCAAGACAGGGGATCAACTAGCAGACATCTTTACCAAGGTCATATCGACGAAGAAATTCATCTAGTTCAGACAACAGCTTGGAGTTTAAGATTTTTCAGATTAGAGGGAGTGATAAAATAATCTAAAAAATCTTAATGTCAAATAGTCTAGAAAAATCTTGATAATTATCTAGATTGTGTATTGTAAAAATAT
>JAKOGI010002535.1:15000-25000 GCA_029747015.1 Carnegiea gigantea
GGGAATGAATAATCTGGGTGTTCTTACTACATGTGTTCAATTACAGTAATGCAAAAAACCGAGTAATGTCTGAACATGATGCTGACTATATACAACTAATGCTATCATTCTAGACTTGGTTAGTTATGTTGTTATAACTGATTAGCTGAATTTAAGCTAACAACATAACTAACTAACTATTTCTTAACATCCCCCCCTCAAGGCAAGATTGGAGGAGAATCCAACAAACCAAGCCTTGAACAAAGGTAGTTGTGTTGTGCTTCACTTAGGGGCTTTGTCATTAAATCTGCAAGTTATTACTGTGAAGAAACATGAGTGGTTTGTAAAAAACCTTCAAGCACCTTGTCACGAGTATAGTGGCAATCAATGTTGAGATGCTTTGTTCGCTCATGAAAAACAGGATTTTCTGCAATGTGCTGAGCAGCCTTGTTGTCATAGTGCATAAGAACTGGGAGATGGAGAGGTAAATGAAGGTCCAGAAGAAGATGAGTAATCCATTCAAGTTCAGAGGTGGTTGCTGACATTGCCCTGTACTCAGCCTCAGCACTGGATTTAGCAACAGTATTCTGTTTCTTTGTTTTCCAAGATACCAAAGAATCTCCCAAAAACACACAATAGCCTGTTAGGGACCGAGAACTCATCCTGTATGTACCCCAATCAGCATCACTATAAGCAGTGATCTGAAAGTTGTTAGTTTTTGGGAAAAATAGGCCTTTGTTGGGTGTCCCCTTTAAATATCTCAATATATGCATGGCTGCTTGATAGTGTGAGTCATTTGGTTGCTGCAAGAATTGACTCAGATGTTGAACAGCATAAGAAATGTCTAGTCTTGTAAGTGTCAAATACAATAGTCTGCCAATTACCCTTCTATATGGTTCAGGATCTGCCAGAATGGTACCTGTATCAGTGGACAGTTCCAGGCCCTTAGGAAGGGGAAACTTTGCAGGTTTGGCTCCTGTGAGCCCTGCATCAGAGAGTATGTCCAAAACATACTTTCTCTGGTTCAAAAAAGTACCAGTGTTGGGTGTTGCAATTTCAATGCCAAGGAAGTATCTTGCCATTCCCAAGTCTTTGATGGTGAAAGCCTGATTTAGGTGTTGCTTAAGCTGAGCAATACCTGAAATATCAGATCCTGATATCAACAGATCATCCACATAAACTAGGATGAAGGTTAGCCGCCCATTGGTGTTTCTGGAAAATAAAGAGTAATCACTCTTGGACTGCACAAATCCTTTGGATTGTAGAAATTTTGTGAGCTCCAAATTCCATTGTCTTGAAGCCTGTTTTAACCCATAAAGAGATCGTTGTAATTTGCAAACTTGACCAGGTTTGGCCTTGGTGTACCCTTCTGGAGGTAACATATAAACCTTCTCATCAAGATAGCCATGCAAGAAGGCATTGTTAATATCTAGTTGGTGAAGAGGCCAGTCCTTAGCAGTGGCCATAGCAATGAAAACCCTTACAGTTGTGAGCTTGGCTACAGGAGAGAAAGTGTGTTTATATTCTTTGTCCTTGACTTGTTCAAAACCTCTAATCACCAACCTGGCCTTGTGTCTCTCAACCGAGCCATCAGGCTTGTATTTAGTTTTATACACCCATTTAGATGTAAGAGCCTTCTTTCCAGGGGGAAGACAAGTCAAAACCCATGTGTGATTCTATTCCAGTGCAGCAAGTTCATGGTTCATGGCCATTTCCCACTCAGGATATTGCTTGGCCTGTGAATAATACTTTGGTTCTGGTTTATGTAAAACACTGGCCAGTGAAGCCACATAATTTTGAGACAAATGTGCCAGATGGAAAGAAAGAAATAGGGGATGAGAGGTGATAGAATGAAAACTATGAGAAAGAGAGGACTGTGCTGGTGTGGAAGTAACTGAGTGAGGTGTAGAATGGTCAATGGGATTATTAGTGGTGGTCCGAGGACAAACATAGTCCTTCAACCAAGCTGGTGGACCTTTAGTTCTTATTGATCTTCTAACATATATTTCAGCTCTATTGAGAGAAGAATGGTCAGAAGGAGATGTGGATGTGGGCTGAGGAACTACATCAATATGCTGCAGAGTGCAGATGACCAAGGGGATGGAGGAGAAGGAACATTATCAATGGAAGAATTGTAGGGTTATGTTGTCCTGTAAAAGGAACAGGAGGTGAAGATACATGAAACTGAGGGGAATTAGGAACAAAGGAAGGAGCTAAACAAGGAAAGATGGGATCTTTAGCAGCCTTATCAGGATCACTAAGATGAGTGACTGTGCTGTTTTTAAAAGGAAAAACATTTTCTTTAAACAAGACATCCCTGCTGTGAAAGATTTTTTTTGTTTGTAAATCAAATAGTTTGTATCCTTTATATCCAAAGGTATATCCTAGTAAAATGCATTTGTGAGCTCTAGATTCAAATTTATCTCTTTCCCCTAAGTTAGCTGCATAACAAAGACAGCCTATAGTCCTTAAACTAGAGTAATCAGGAGTATGATTGTAAAGCACTTCAAAAGGGCTTTTCCAGGATAGATTTGACATAGGTAACCTGTTAATGATGTGAGTAGATGATAACACACACTCACTCCAAAAACTTTTGGGTAAATTTACATGAAATCTAAGAGCTCTAGCAGTATCCAAAAGGTGTCTATGTTTTTTTCCCACAACTCCATTCTGTTGTGGGGTTTTAACAATGAATTTTTGGTGTAAAATGCCTTTTGAAGCAAAGAAATCCAAATAGGTTGTTTGTATAAATTTATTCCCATTATCTGATCTTATCACTAAGATTTTGGTATTGAACTGAGTTTCAATCATATTGTAAAACTGCCTAATGACAGAAAATACCTGTGTTTTATCTTGTAACATGTGTATCCAGGTAAATCTACTGAAATCATCCACAATAGTAAGGAAATACTTTGCACCAGTCACACTAGGAACCCTGTAGGGCCCCCAAAGATCCATATGGATGAGCTGAAAAGGGGCCTTTGATGTAATAGTGCTTTTATTGAAAGGCAATCTATGGAATTTTGCCAGTACACAAGTTTCACAAAAAAAATCATTGGCTAAGTACGGTTTACAGTCTTTGATATACTGCATCTTTGAAAAGGAAGTATGACCTAGTCTTGCATGTAGTAGATCTAAATCATGAGATTTACAAGTGTGTTGATTACAGGGAATAGGGGATTGACTGTGTCTAAGAGAGGAGCTAGGAGGCACTGCTGAGGCATTTGCAGCTGAAACAGAAGCTTTATCACTATGTTGAGAAGAGTCAAAAGTATAAAGTCCACCAGCCTTTTTTCCCACATCCACTATCAACTTAGTTGAAAGGTCCTGAAAAACACAATGAGTGGGATAAAATATGGTACAGCAGTAATTGTCTGTCAGAAATTTGGCTACTGAGAGTAAATTGTATTTGAAACCTGGCACAAATAAAACATTATGTAACAGCAGAGTAGGTGAAAGCTGTATGTCACCCACAAGTGTGACAAGTTTAAGGGAACCATCTGGTAAAATCACATTGACAGGGTTGGATAATGATGTTGTGTTAGAGAAGAGTTCAGAATCAAAAGTCATGTGGTCACTGGCCCCTGTGTCTATAATCCATGAACCTCGAGCACCATTCAACACAGCACAGCTAATATAAGAGTGAGAGCCATTTGAAGCCATACCTGCAAAGTGGGCAAATGCACTGGAATTGTTAGGCTGCATCTCCATTTTCTGTTGCTGTTCTTTGACTAGCTTCATCATTTCCTGAGCTAATGCTTGAACCAAGTTCTGCTCAGGCTTACCCATGAATGAAGATGTGCCTGAACCACCTTCTTGAAGGCCAGAAGCATAGTCAAAATGAGTGTCATAAGTATTGTCACTGTTTGCTAGATTTGCTGCACCTCTGATATTCCTTTTTGGCCTGGCATTGTCCTTAGGGCCTTGGTACCAATCTGGATACCCTATAATTTTGAAACATTGATCACTAGTGTGACCAAGTCTCTGGCAATGATCACAGAATCTATTGGCTTTGGCTTTCCTGAAATCCTTTTTTCCTTTCTGGCCATCCCTTACAATCAGTGCATTAGCTGTAGGATCTGAAACTTCCAATTTATTTGTATTGATCCTCATTACATTTACTGTGAGTTCTCTACTTGCTGTTATGTGGCCAGTCACATTCCTCTGAGTTTCAACCCTCTGAATCATAGAATATGCTCTATTGACATTTGGTAATGGATCCAGGAGTAGTATCTTCCCTCTAATTGCTTCATAATTTTCATTCAGATGCATAAGAAAATGCATTAACCTCTGCCTTTCAGCCAATTCCATGGTTTTCTTAATGGCCTTACATGTGGTGTCACAGACACATACAGGTACTTCTGAGATATCATCTAGTTCATCCCAAAGACTTTTCAACTTGGTATAATACACTGCCACAGAGTCATTTCCCTGATACAACTCTGATACTTCTTTTTCTAGTTGATAAAGAAGAGGTCCATTACTCTGACCAAACCGATCAGTCAATTCCTCCCAGAGTTGTATAGCAGAATTTACATACAAGAAAGCTTCAGCTAAATCATTAACCATGAAATTTAATAGCCAACTAACAACCATATTATCACAGCGGATCCATTGATTGTAAAAGGGTGAATCCAACTCAGGTTTAGAACATGATCCATCAATAAAACCAAGCTTGGTTTTGGTTTTCAGGGCGATCTTTACAGCTCTACTCCATTTCTGGAAATTTGAACCATTCAGTTTCACATTTACAAGTTGCATACCTGGAAAATCAGAACTCGACAGATAGAGAGGATCGCTATTATAACTCTCATAGTTTCTTTTGGGATCATAACCATCTTCCTATCTTCCTTGATTTCTTCTTGCTTCAGAACCACCTGTCTCTGAGTTTTCCACCGAGGTCATGATTGATCAGAAGAAAAGAAGAAAAGAATCGAACAGTACCTTATCAACAATCGAATGTCCTGAATCAAGATGATGTAGGCTAGATCAATTGTTGAGACAAAACAATCAATCGAAGTTGAAAGAACGAATGTGTTTGAGTGATGAAGCTGGATTAATTGATGATACAAATCAATTAATCGAAAAGAAGGAAAAGATTTGATTTAGGACCGAGCAACCTTTCAGCTCTGGTACCATATAAAAGCTTTAGCATTCTGTGAAGAGCAGTGAGGGAATGAATAATCTGGGTGTTCTTACTACATGATGTTCAATTACAGTAAGACAAAAATCTGAGTAATGTCTAAACATGATGCTGACTATATACAACTAATGCTATCATTCTAGACTTGGTTAGTTATGTTGTTATAACTGATTAGCTGAATTTAAGCTAACAACATAACTAACTAACTATTCCTTAATAGTATAGGTATAAAAATTGTAAGAAATGTTTATAATGAAAATAGAAATTCAGGTTAACTATATTTTTGTAGAAAATATTAGTACAAAATCTATATTATTTAAAGAAACTCTTAAATTTAATTATGTATATGCCTATAGTGAGGTTGATCTAGGATTGCTTATCAGCAGATAGAGTCATAAAATCATATTGTGGTTGTATCATTCGTTATTCAAACTAGCTTAAGATGGTATGTTGTACAATCATCAAGTCAAGCGATACATAATATTGTTGTAAAAGTGTCCAACCTAGTGAATAGGTTGACATCTGATATAATTTATTTTCAAGCGAAATTGGGTTGGGTCAAATTGTTTCCTAGCCAAATAGAGTTGCATGAAAAGATAATTGTGACCATAAAGCTGTGTAATGGAGAACAAAAAACTGAAGGTGCTAAATTAATTATATGATTTGGTAGATTTTTGTTTTTGGTTTTGTTTTTGTCTTGTGTTAATGAGCTTGCTATTTAATTTGCACACCGTTATTGAAATTTAGACTGCTGTCATCTCATTGCATGTACTAATCAAGAGCAAGTATGACAAATGCAATAACAACAACTATTAAAGGCCCGTTCTTTTCAACTTATCTTAAATTATTGCTGACCATTGCTCATGAGTGATGATAAGTGTTGATGAGTGCTAATTAGTGGAAAAATTATGAGTAGAAAGTATGACTATATATGGACGAGTGCTAATGAGTGTTGATAAGTGCTAAATGATGAGGACAAGTACTAACGACAAGTTAAAAGAAACATGCCTTAAAATTCTTATGAGTAATCAACACAATATAGTCTAAGTTGTTTGAGACTTATTTTTTTTAAGATCTCAATTTCAAGACTTGCAAATAGAAAAAAAATTTGCCATAGAAAAGTTATATCCCTTCATGGGCCAACGCTAGGTTGACTCCAATAAAAAATAGGCCTAGCGACCTAAAAACAGGATATAAGTAAACAATATTAATGCTCTTCTATTTAGCAAATGCCCATGAATTTACACTAACAGATCAGTGCATTATTTTTTTTTGAAAGTAATAGCTTTAGATACTAAATTGGTATGATGGTAATAGATAAGAAGGGACACGATAATATTAGCAGACCTTATAAATGTCAATCGAGATAGCTAATTAAGTAGATATGCATTTTTGCAGCGTGATCCATAATACTTTATGAAACAATTAAAATCAACAAGGCGTCAAGCATCTGTTTATGTGCTCCATCAACCCCCCCCAAAAGATTCTGATTGGGGTATTCTCCTTCCAGAAACTAATAATAAAAAAAGCATCTGATCCAGCACTAACGTCACATAATTTTAATTTCCTTTTCCTAGCATAATTCATAATGTTTTGTGAAATAGTTAAAATTAACAAGGCATCAAGAATCTGATTATATGCTTTATCACACCCCAAAAAAGATTCTAATTGGGGCATTCTCTTTCTAGAAAATAAAAATAAAAACAAAAAAGCATCTGATCCTTAACTAAGGTCGTATAATTTTATTTTCTTTTCTTTTGGCGTTATTTCCCTAGTATAAATATGCAGTGGGCAGAAGCTGAACTACTGAGACATATATATGCAGATCTAGAAGAGAGCACAAATAAATTATACTATAACTAGGTCGTTACGTTGTGCCCAGTCTTAAGGTACTAAATACATTTGGCACTAAGCTAATTTCTTATTCATCATTATTAGTCCTTCTTTTGATCCTGAGTGGGGAATTGTGGTTTGTTAGAAGAGCTTTAATATAGTTGCAATTTTCTTTGTCATCTTACATTGATTAATCATGTATTTTGCTTGGGTATTTGTATTATTCGGCTGGCTAGGCAAATATGGCTCAGCAGCAGCATCACGCATCTACCACCGTAAGCAATCGTACCCGAGGGAACCTAAAGCGTGTGCGAGGGGACCAATTTGCCCCTGAAACTATCCTCCAAGATAATTCTATTTTTTTCGTGACCGCGAACTCCAAAGGCTATGTGATCTATGAGGGCACCAATGTCCAAGGCGGACCCTCTAACTGTGAGTGGCTCCTAGCTTGGAACGTGCCTGGTCGTGGTAACCAGGTATGTATAAATCTCATCACCTCTTCTTCTAGGTCCTAACCTAGTCCTATGCACTACAAGGGCAAGAAATGGAATAGGCCTCCCTACTGCTTTAACTTATTCTATTTGAAACTAATCGTGACCCATACATATATTTGTATAAATCATATATTCAAAGGTCTATGTGGAATGTGGGGCCAAAGGAAGCATAATAGCCATTCCTGTTGATGAGATTTACAAGAGAGTGGAAGCATCCAAGAGTTCATCCACCGCTGTGGACGCCAATACCAGGACTAGCGCAACAGCTGTGATTGAGGCAATCGCTGACACTCCAGCGCTAGGTTGTGGTTTTGCTGTGGACAACTAATTGTAGGCCTACCCACTGATAGCGTAAGCCTTAACTACTATGTATGATGTGTGACATGCGACTGGGGCCGTAAGAACAAGGAGCATGCCTCCCTCAAGCTACCTGCCTTCCTCTTATGGATTGAGGCATGGCTAGCTGCTGTAGTATAGTTACTAAATAAATATGGCATGCTTATTATAATATATGTTCATATAGTTGCCTAAAAATGAAGCATGCCTATTGTAATATTATATTACTAAATAAACAAGCCCCATTTGGAAAAGTTCAGTTCTTTTTTTTTGTTAATCATTGAGATTGTGCTTCATATGCTGTACATGTTAAGTCATGTATTAAGTATTACAAGAGTTATTACTCTGTTGGTACATTTATGGTGCGTTTATACTTCAACATAAGTTCTATTATAATTTTCAATATCATGGACAACTTATTGAAAACTAAGTCGATCATCTACCTATTTTTGTTCAAGTGCAAGGAAAAAGTTTTTTTTTCAAAAAAGCAAATTTATATATAAACTTAAATTCAAGATTAGTCCATCTTGTAAACTACAATGGAACGCATAACAACTTAAATTAAAATATCAAACATAAATATTTGTGGTTAATCTGCCCAAATGCAAAGAACCATATTTTATTAGACATCCACCTAAGTCATCAATGTTTTTCAACAGTAAAAACCATATTCATTCTATTGTTCTCCAGAATAAAACTATTATAACAAATCCATCTAAGCTACCATCACCGTTTCACCACTAGTGAAAAGTGTTTCCTCCCATCTATTGTAAATTTTAACATGTGCAAGTGGCTTCTTCCAACTTTGTCTAATGAGATTAGTTAATTTGGTAACTTACATATCATTCGGGTAATGGATAGCATAGGTGAGCAGGGATGGAAAAAATTCAGATGTTTTATCTTTTTACCTGACGTTGTTGAAATCTGGACTTTGTTATGGTCAATCAGATTTTGAGAATGATTCCAACAAAAGTTGGTGGCACCTAAATTCAACCGTCTTTAAATTTCTAATCAACAATTGGACTAATACTAGATATCTCCCTCTTTTTAAATCGTAAAAATTGCTAGATGGTTGTCATAAGAATTTAAATTTAGATGAAACGGTGCAAATATAGTACAATAGCAACAACAACTCTGAGTGTGGGTTCTGGTTTCAGGGGCTTAGGGAGATTTATATGTTCGTAGTCTTACCCTTATAAACACTTGTGCAAGCAGAGATGTTGATTCTGAAAAGACCCAAAAAATAAATTTTCAAAAAAACCATTTCCTGAGATGAAAACTTTTGAAGCATATTAGAAAATGGAAATGTTATATAAAAAATGAAGCATCATTCGCCGAAAACAATACACACTATGAAAAATAGGTGTGTCAAATTGAAACAAATAGCAACAACAACAACGATAATAATAATACAAGAAATAGATAAGTGAAATGATCTTAGCATAGCTTCTATACGAATCTACGAGTGAGAGGGTGATTGATGTAAAATAATAATCACCTTAATTACCATAATCAGATGAATCCTAGATGTGCATCATGTAAAAAGGATATCACCAGATGTTATTTTAAAAATCTGTTTTTATAATCAAATTCTTTATTATTTTGGATATCAATTAGCTCAACTAGTAAAATCACTGAAACTTATTATTGGAGACATGAATTTGAACCTTGCATACATCAATTTTTGTGCCTCATTCACACCAAAAAATATTCCCAAAGATTTTTTACGTGAGAAGAAAAATATATTTTCTTAGGATGGCATTCGACTCTTAAATTTATTCCATTAACTAATATAAGCATTTAAACTAAAAAAACTTGTTCGCATAATGTGTAAAGTCGGAGCCTCCCTATATCTATTAAATGTGAAGTCATTTTCTAGAAAACCTCTAGCTCCTAGATTCATACAAAAGCCGTAATTAATCTCACAATGCAGATATTATGGAAGTTAGAAATATAGGCATCTCAATATTTTTTCAAATATTAAAATTTTAATACTGTCCGTATATAGCACATGATTAAAATTATGAAGATCAAAACCCTTTAGAATGATTAATAGGAAAAATGCAATCATAATTTTCGCAAGCTGACCTACATTGTTGCTTCAAATGGCTTAACACTTATTCTTTTTAAGTTCAAGATCGAGGCTTATGAATGAAAGAAGCAAAATGATAAGTGTCTTACTACAAGACACTTCATAAGTATCTTGTTTTGACTA
>JAKOGI010002535.1:32500-102550 GCA_029747015.1 Carnegiea gigantea
TCGCCGCTACTGTCCATCTAACTATCAAGATGAGTCTGACTATCTAGACAGATTTCGGGTGCTCTAGATTGGGCAGAATCCTGTACAACTAAAGGATTTCCTTGCGATGTTTCGCCAGTTGCTTCCATATTGCATTGTAATTGTAACTGATTAATTTTATCAAGGATTTCTTCTTCTTCTTCTTCAGAATTAGCCTGATCATATTCCTTTTCTAACTCTTCTAATGAGTAAAAAGTCCTTACCATATTCGTAATGGACGGATAACCTGGTTTGGTGGGATCAATTGAAGGATTAAACCTCATCATTCTACGAACCATTTTTTGCTCGTTATTAACAACATTAAGAACTAATTTTTGGACCTCTCCTAGTCCTTCGTAAATGCTTTCTAATTTTGCATCTATTGTTTGGCCAGTTAATCTTGTTTTCCATTATTCTTTATATGGAAGAGTTGAGCTTGAACTTGCTCTATCCATCACTTAAATTTGATAGAGAATCTCTAGCAGGGCTTACTAGTTCAGGTTCAATAAACCAAAATCTCATTTGCTAATTCAGCTTGCTCTCGAATATGCTTCCAAGGGTCGTCTCGGATTGGGAGATATAGTATATGGCTCTGATACCATTGTTTGATCTTGTTTTTCCAGAATTTAAACATTACTGCTACAGGATGCGGAATTATTTTTAGACTTCTTGGTCTTTCTTCGAGTCATAAATTGATGAAACTTATAATCATAACTTTGGTTATGTCGTCCAAGGGCATTATCTAACGAAGCTAAAGCTTCATTAATGCTTTCTAAGAAAACTTTTTGTCTTTGCATTGAATTTACATGATGTAAAGTTTCATGTTCAAGAATACTCCTTGGAATGGGAATAACAATTTCTCCATCTGCTAAGACAAGTGGATTGTCAAAAAACTCATTGTTGAGAGATTCTATACCTTGACGACTAATACCTATTAAGGTCTCTTTAACCTGGATTAAAAATTCAGTGTTTTCCTTTTCTATATGGCATCTATTAAGAGCATTTTTTACTATTCTACGTGCAATAAGTTGCTCAGGACTGTAAGGATTTATGAGTTAACTGCTAGGTTTCAAGCAAACAAGAAAACCAAGCATCATTATTACTAATATCAATAAAATAATTAGTCAAAGTTTATCTGGGTAAAGAACATATTTGTCTTAGATAAGATTAATACCTCATTGGGTAAATGCCTGTTTGCCCGCGACCACCTATCTATGGCGACTTCCGGCTGCACCAAAGGTACTCCAGATCTTGCTTCCAAGATGAAAGATATTGTTTACACAGATAAATGAAAACTAATTCTCTTATTGATATAGCTAATAAGGATACATTAATCTCCTTAATCACTCTACTCCCTAAGGGAGTAATTACTCACTCAACATAGATGTTTTTCTCTCTCTCTTCTTTTTCTCCCCCTTCATTCATCTGCTTAGGACCTTATTTATAGCTCTTCACAACAAACAACTTTTGCTAAAGTAACAATAATGCTTCTACTTTTACTGTAGGTGAATAGTATATTCGTACAATAATTGTTACGTTAGCATCTGCTTTAGATAGTGCGGTCTACTTTTTCTGATTACCTTTGCTTTAGCATCTGCTTTTTGATAGTGGCGAATATGGCTGCTTTTACCGCTCCTTTAGTGGAGGGTCCAACACGCTTCCATCACATCACTCGTAGTGGGCAGATACAGCATCCAACTATCTTTTCTTGATGAATAAGTCCGTATAAGTGGACACGTGTATGGTGACTTCCTGGTATTATACAGGTAGTGATGAGGCTGATTCCAGCACTTATTTTGTTAAGGGCATCGTACCTAGGTGTACAATTTCCTTCAACAAATATGTAAATATTACTTGGGGAATTGTACAAGAAACCTTTGTTGGTTTCTCGGATGTGCTGTAATTTTTTAAGAATTACAGTGAATCCGGTAGCTCTTCGGCTGCAAATCCAACCTTCATTGATCTCTGGACATTCTAGTGCCCTATTCTTTCGGAACTTAAGATTTGCTTTGTTAGGCGTACAAATTTGAACAATAATCCATCCAGGGGCTGGTGTGGGACAAACTTCAGGACTGGCAGATAACAGTTTTAGAACAACCATCTCTGACCTCGAACTCTTTCGAATCTTTTTAGCGGCTTCGATAATGGACTTGTGCATTCCTAGGATTTAACGGTTGCCTGGTGAGCAGGTGATGCTTCCACAGAAACCATAGATCACTGCTCTAGTGA
The DNA here is from genome assembly GCA_029747015.1 of Carnegiea gigantea. Taxonomy (NCBI): domain Eukaryota; kingdom Viridiplantae; phylum Streptophyta; class Magnoliopsida; order Caryophyllales; family Cactaceae; genus Carnegiea; species Carnegiea gigantea. The sequence goes on from JAKOGI010002535.1 coordinate 34,748, forward strand.
CATCATCGGTGTTACTTCCTGCAAGGAAATGAATTCTAGGATAGGTCCCAGAAGTGTTAATAATTTGACTGTTAGTATCCTGGGCTGTGTATACCCAATGAGTGTAGGAAACGTATTGTTCCATTGGCAAGGCCTGCTTTATTGTAGGCTCTTGTGAAGGCTTATATGCCTTTGGGACGATGACTGTAAAGTCATCTTCCTCAGTTTCTGAGGATGCAGGGGACAACTGAGCCTTTCCTTTCGTTTGGAATGTAGGCTGAGGTGTGCCTTCTGTTGACAATTGTCGTACTCCTTCTTGGAGTTCTTTAGCATGCTGGCATGCCTGAAGAAAGGTTTGATGAGTTTCTTCTGTCATTTCTGTGGCTTCTAATGCCATTATTTCATGAAGGCTAGAAAGCGCTTGAAGAATGCAAGGATGGACTTCCTCTTGGATTTCACGATGAATTTGTATTACCCTTTCTTGGGCAATACATAGCTCATGAATGCCCATCTCAAGCAGAACTTTGATGTCTGTTGTTGGGCTGACTTCTTCACCCATTTGCTTCCCTGCTAAGAAAATCAGCAAGATGGTTATTCTTACCTTTGATATGTTCAATATCGAATTGATATTCTTGAAAATACTGCTGCCATCTATGGCGTTGCTTGCATTCTAGTGTACAAGGAAGCTTATTAAAAATATAAGCTTTTACATTTGTATTGTCAGTTCTTACTAAAAAACGGACTGGAAGGATAAAGAAATGGAATTTAGCAAAGCTTCGTTTTAAAGCTAATAATTCCTTTTTATTACTGTGGTAATTAACTTCAGCTGGTTTGAAACTCCCATTAGCATATCTACAGATATGCTCTCTATTATCGGACTTTCTTGCTTTGAGGATTCCTCCCCAGTAAAGATCTGATGCGTCGGTTTCGACGATAAGCTGATCACCTTCTTCTGGTATGGCTAGTTTTGGTGATTGGGTGCACAACTTCTTTAGTTGTTGAGCTAGGCTAGTATGGTAGTCCTGCCATTGTAAGTTCAGTCTCTTCTTTAATAAATCCTGTAAAGGACCTCGTAACCAAGCAAGGTTAGGGATAAAATCATTGATGTAGTTAATACATCCTAGAAACCTTTCTACCTATTTTCGGTTAGTTAATTTGTCTGGAAAATTTGCAATCTTTTCATACACATGGGGTTGCATTTCAATACCTTGGTGATCAATTCTAAGACCTAGGAATTCTATTTGTTCCTTGGCTTTCTCAACCTTTTTTGCTGATAGAATTAAGCCATGATTGCGACTTTTTTCTATGAACTTCATAAGATGAGTAGCATGATCTGCAATATTAGATGAAAAGATTAAAATATCATCAACATGTACTAAACAAAAGTCTGAGTATTCATTGAAGATATTGTCCATTCTTCGCTGGAAGATTTGAGGGGCATTTTTTAGTCCCATAGGTATGACATTCCAAATATATTGACTTTAAGGAGTGCTGAAAGCCGTTAAAGGTTTAGCTGATTCTTTCAACTTTATTTGATAAAAGTCTGATTTGCAATCAAATTTTGAAAACCACTTCTTATTGAGGGTTTTGTTAGTGAGTAACTCTTTATTTGGGAGAAAGTATCCCTCAAAAACGGTTAACTCATTTAATCGTTTATAATTAATAACCATTCTAGGTTTACCTCGTTTTTGTTCAGAATGGTTGTTAACTATAAAGGCGGGGCTACTGTGAGGGCTTTTGTTATCCTCTGTGCTTTTAAAGGCAAGCTGTTTGTCTTCGAGTTCTCGAAGTTGGATTTTGAATTCTAATTCATCCGCTTGGTTATACCTCATAGGCTTGACTCTAATAATAGAATGGGCCTCTTTGAGTTGGATATCGGCGTAGGACTTGTCTTTGTCCCCGTATTTTAATGGGCTGTCATCAAAATTAGCTTGAAAGAGGGCCTTGACTTCTTCTTCAAGACGGAACTCTAATGCTCGTTGTGCATAGGAAAGAGCATTTAATAATTGGGCCTGAGTTTTGGATCTGTATTTAGGCCGTTTTGTATTTTTGGGATATGGGTTATCACCATGCTGGCTGCGTGGATGAAATGTGATAGCCGTTCGTAGTTGAGGATGGGGTACAAGGTTAGACTTGATCCAATGACCACATAGGGTGAGGAATCTAATCTGAGAATGATTAGAGCAATATTCTTTGAAACGGTTGAGAAAATCAACACCTAAAAGGAGATTATAGGTAGCATTTTTAGGGGCTTGAATAACCATAGTGGGTAGAGGCAGAATTTTATGCTGTCCAGCAGTGCTGTCAAAAATGGCAATGAACTGGCCAAATACTGCTTTGTTTAATTTGGCTATTTGGTCGGAAGCTACAACAACTTGTAAAGGCTTGTGGAGCTCTTTCCAGTAACGTTCTGGGTAAGAATTGGCTGAAGCCATTGTGATATCTGATCCGGTGTCGATCATAGCATAGAACCATTCAGGTTTATGAAACCTATAAACTAGTTTAACCTTGATGTAGGGAACTTTAATCATAGGTTCTGCTAGCTTGAATTAGTACACCATTGAGTTTAATGGTTAAAGAATGCTCAGTGACAGAATAGGTGGTTTCTGTAAGGAAACGCATTCCAAGTAATAAATCTGCCTTTGTGGTGAAAGGTTGGGTTTCAATATGAATGATCCGTTCTACAGATCCAAATAAGATAGAAACATATGTGAGTTTATGTTCTTGGATCTGAGGATATAAGTCAGGACCAGCATAGTTATGCTGTATAGCTGGGTTAATCTATATTAAACCATCACGCCATTGAGTAAGAAAGATCTTAGTTACTAGCTGGAAATTGGCTAGTTTAAGAACAGGCAGTCGTTCAATTGACTGAGAGCGAAGTGTATTGCCATCAATTGAATAGCGTCCTGTAAAGCTATGATGTCTATTCAAAAGTGGTTTTCTCTGAATGTCAATTTGCCATTCTTTTGTTGGTTGGATGGCAGATCGAGATACCTGTTGCACCTCACAAATATCAGAAAAGATGTCATCAAGTTCAATTTCTTCTTTGTCGCGAAATTGATCAACAATGTGAGTGTTACTAAGCATGTAACTTACCATAGTGCAAATGGTAAAGGGAGAATGATGCAAGCTTTCCAATAAATCAACTCTTTTAAAGTTATAGCAGAGATTTAAGGCACGATTGGTGCCTAAATCTTTGATGGAGATACCATAACCTGGGTAGGTAGTAAAACCTATATTCTGGTAAATGAGGTTTCCTTTAAGGATGTCGATTAGGGCTTCGGATCGATTGACTTTGCGAATATGCATTAGAGTGATAATTATGGGTGTATCTAGACCTTTCTGAAAGGTAGCTTTCAGATGAATGCGTACTGCACCAAAATGTATATATCCAATTTTAGCTCAGTCTTTATCAGGTAGTTTTCTAATTTTCTGTCTGACTTGATCTAAGGTGATCAAAGGCAATTCAACCTATCCTTCAGCAATATTACCTGGGATGGGTATTTCCTGAATATTAGTACCAAAATATTGGATATTCTTTCGTTTGAATATAGCTAACAAGGTCTTTCTAAAGCCTTCTTGCTCATTTATCTTCATATGTTTAGATAATATTTTTTGATATTTCTTTTTATCAAAAAGTACTTCGTTAGAGTACCTACCTGAGGATTCTCCTTCCTCATGATGTTCGTGTGCTTCATTCTGATTCATCGTCAGATGTGCTGCTCAAATAAGTTAAGACGAGGATTTCGTCTTCTGATTCAATGTCTGAATATTGAATCTCTTCGTAGCCTGAAATTTGTTCAAGGAATTCATTAGAACAAACACCTACAAAGTTAATCTGCCTAGGGCATTCATTGGCGAAATGGCCTTTTTCATTGCAGTTCCAACACCTGCAATCTTGCTTTTGGATTTGTTTAGAAGTAGGCTTTGTTTCCTCTTTCTTTTTCTTCGTCTTGTTCTTTTTAAAAAACTTTTTCCTTTTCTTGAAAGGTTTAGAGGCATTCTTAAGCCTTTTCCCAAGCTGTTTCTTTGCTTTGAACTTCTTTTTCTTCTTGGTTTTGTCAAATTGACATCCAAACTTGCTAGGATAATATAATTGATCCTTGCACTTTAACTTCTTCTGATCCTTTTGAAGTCTTTTTTGCTTGTATGCCTTTTCACATTCATATGCTATTGTGATTCTTGCAAATTCGATATGTGCGCCTAACGTATCTATTCTTTCTGGTCTATCTGCAGCTTTCCATCTGCTAAAGAGTAAATCACTCCAAGGGAATGGAAGTTTAGTGAAGAACATATCATTGTGGAAATTTAACGCATTTTGATTTGTTGATGCTATTTCAGCTTTATAAGAATATCTCAAATTCACATGTATATGCATTAAAATAATTGATATCACATATTTGTAAATTGTAAAGCATGGTGAGGTACTTTTGCTTTTTAATTCGTTTTTCATTCAAACGATGTTGAGAATAATCTTCTCCAAGAAATTCCCTCCAAATTTCATTTTCTATCGTATTAATGATAGTCTTGTTGTCATTCGTGGTAGTTCCTCCCAAATACCTTACCTTTGTTTCTTCAGGTAATGCTGTAAACCAGTCGGCTACTTTGCCACTTAAAGTTAAAGGAATGAAGATTTTTAACTCTTCACCATCAGTTCTAGTGACTCCAGTGTAGATAAGTACTGCTTTTACCCATTCTTTAATGACGTCATTTGTATTAGTCACACAATCAATATTCAAAACTGCACCTGCGTTGGTAAGTGGATAAGCATGACCAGGATGAGGAAACAAATGTCTTCCTCCTATTCATCTTTGTCTTGACGTAGAATGCCTATAACGATATCGTTGTGCTTCCTCTTCATCGCTACTATCCATCTGACTATCAAGATGAGTCTGACTATCTAGACGGATTTCGGGTGCTCCAGATTGGGCAGAATCCTATACATCTAAAGGATTTCCTTGCGATGTTTTGCCAGTTGCTTCCATATTGCATTGTAATTGTAACTGATTAATTTTATCAAGGATTTTTTCTTCTTCTTCAGAATTAGCTTGATCATATTCCTTTTCTAACTCTTCTAATGAGTAAAAAGTCCTTACCATATTCGTAATGGACGGATAACCTGGTTAAGTGGGATCAATTGAAGGATTAAATCTCATCTTTCTACGAACTGTTTTTTGTTCGTTATTAACGACATTAAGAACTAATTTTTGGACCTCCCCTAGTCCTTCGTAAATGCTTTCTAATTTTGCATCTATTGTTTGGCCAGTTAATCCTATTTTCCATAATTCTTTATATAGGAGAGTTGAGCTTGAACTTGCTCTATCCATCACTTAAATTTGATAGAGAATCTCTAGCAGCGCTTACTAGTTTATGTTCAACGAACCAAATCTCATTTGCTAATTCAGCTTGCTCTCGAATATGCTTCCAAGGGTCGTCTCGGATTGGGAGACATAGTATATGGCTCTAATACCATTGTTTGATCTTCTTTTTCCAGAATTTAAACATTACTGCTACTGGATGCGGAATTATTTTTAGACTTCTTGGTCTTTCTTCGCGTCATAAATTGATGAAACTTATAATCATAACTTTGGTTATGTTGTCTAAGGGCATTATCTAACGAAGCTAAAGCTTCATTAATGCTTTTTAAGAAGACTTTTTGTCTTTGCATTGAATTTACATGATGTAAAGTTTCATGTTCAAGAATGTTTCTCAGATTGGGAATAACAATTTCTCCATCTGCAAAGATAAGCGGATTGTCAAAAAACTCATTGTTGAGAGATTCTATACCTCGACGACTAATACATATTAAGGTCTCTTTAACCTGGATTAAAAACTCAGTGTTTTCCTTTTCCATGTGGCATCTATTAAGAGCATTTTCTACTATTCTACGTGCAATAAGTTGCTCAGGACTGTAAGGATTCATGAGTTAACTACTAGGTTTCAAGCAAATAAGAAAACCAAGCATCATTATTACTAATATCAATAAAATAATTAGTCAAAGTTCATCTGGGTAAAGAACATATTTGTCTTAGATAAGATCAATACCTCACTGGGTAAATGCCTGTTCGCCCACGACCACCTGCCTATGGCTACTTACGGCTGCACCAAAGGTACTCCAGATGTTGCTTCCAAGATGAAAGATATTGTTCACATAGATAAACGAAAACTAATCCTTTTATTGATATAGCTAATAAGGATACATTGATCTCCTTGATCACTCTACTCCCTAAGGGAGTAATTACTCATTCAACATAGATGTTTTTCTTTCTCTCTTGTTTTTCTCCCCCTCTTGTTTTTCTCCCCTTTCATTCATCTGCTTAGGACCTTATTTATAGCCCTTCGCAACAAACAACTTTTGCTAAAGTAACAATAATGCTTCTACTTTTACGGTAGGTGAATAGTACATTCGTACAATAATTGTTGCTTTAGCATCTACTTTAGATAGTACGGTCTACTTTTTCGGATTACCTTTGCTTTAGCATATGCTTTTTGATAGTAGCGAATATGGCTGCTTTTACTGCTCATTTAGTGGAGTGTCCAACACGCTTCCATCACATCACTCGTAGTGGGCAGATACAGCATTCAGCTGTCTTTTCTTGATGAATAAGTCCGCATAAGTGGACACGTGTATGGTGACTTTCTGGCATTCTGCAGGTAGTGATGAGGCTGATTCCAGCACTTATTTTATTAAGGGCATCGTACCTAGGTGTACAATTTCCTTCAGCAAATATGTAAATATTACTTGGGGAATTGTACAAGAAACCTTTGTTGGTTTCTCGGATGTGCTGTAATTTTTTAAGAATTACAGTGAATCCGATAGCTCTTCGGCTGTAAATCCAACCTTCATTGATCTCTGGACATTCTAGTGCCCTGTTCTTTGGGAACTTAAGATTTGCTTTGTTAGGCGTACAAAATTGAAAAATAATCCATCCAGGGGCTGGTGTGGGACAAACTTCAGGACTGGCAGATAACAGTTTTAGAACAACTATATCTGACCTCGAACTCTTTCGAAACTTTTTAGCGGCTTCGATAATGGACTTGTGCATTCCTAAGATTTCACGGTTGCCTGGTGGGTAGGTGATGCTTCCACAGAAACCATAGATCACCGCTCTCGTGACATCATCGGTGTTACTTCCTGCAAGGAAATGAATTCTTGGATAGATCCCAGAAGTGTCAATAATTTGACTGTTAGTATCCTGGGCTGTATAACCCCAATGAGTGTAGGAAACGTATTGTTCCATTGGCAAGGCGTACTTTATTGTAGGCTCTTATGAAGGCTTATATGCCTTTGAGACGATGACCATAAAGTCATCTTCCTCAGTTTCTGAGGATGCAGGGGACAACTGAGCCTTTCCTTTCGTTTGGAAGGTAGGCTGAGGTGTGCCTTCTGTTGACAATAGTCGTACTCCTTCTTAGAAGTCATTAGCATGCTGGTATGCTTGAAGAAAGGGTTGATGAGTTTCTTCAGTCATTTCTATGGCTTCGAATGCCATTATTTCATCAAGGCTAGAAAGCGCTTGAAGAATGCGAGGATGGACTTCCTCTTGGATTTCATGATGAATTTGTGTTACCCTTTCTTGGGCAATACATAGCTCATGAATGACCATCTCAAGCAGGACTCTGATGTCTGTTGCTGGGCTGACTTCTTCACCCATTTGCTTCCCTACTAAGAAAATCAGCAAGATGGTTATTCTTACCTTTGATATGTTCAATATCGAATTGATATTCTTGAAAATACTGCTGCCATCTATGGCGTCGCTTGTATTTTGGAGTATAAGGAAGCTTATTAAAAATATAAGCTTTTACATTTGTGTTGTCAGTTCTTACTAAAAAACGGACTGGAAGGATAAAGTAATAGAATTTAGCAAAGCTTCGTTTTAAAGCTAATAATTCCTTTTCATTACTGTGGTAATTAACTCCAGCTGGTTTGAAACTCCCATTAGCATATCTACAGATATGCTCTTTATTATCAGACTTTCTTACTTTGAGGATTCCTCCCCAGTAAAGATCTAATGCATCGGTTTCGGCGATAAGCTGATCACGTTCTTCTGGTATGGCTAGTTTTGGTAATTAGGTACACAACTTTTTTAGTTGTTGAACTAGGCTGGTATGGTAGTCCTGCCATTGTAAGTTCAGTCTCTTCTTTAATAAATCCTGTAAAGGGCCTCATAACCAAGCAAGGTTAGGGATGAAATCATTGATGTAGTTAATACATCCTAGAAACCTTTCTACCTGTTTTTGGTTAGTTAATTTGTCTGGAGAATTTGCAATCTTTTCACACACATGGGGTTGCATTTTAATACCTTGGTGATCGATTCTAAGACCTAGGAATTCTATTTGTTCCTTCATAAGATGTGTAGCATGATCTGCAATGTTAGATGAAAAGATTACAATATCATCAACATATACTAAACAAAAGTCTGAGTATTCATTGAAGATATTATCCATTCTTCGCTGGAAGATTTGAGGGGCATTTTTTAGTCCCATAGGCATGACATTCCAAATATACTAACTTTGAGGAGTGCTGAAAGCCGTTAAAGGTTTAGCTGATTCTTTCAACTTTATTTGATAAAAGCCTAATTTGCAAACAAGTTTTGAAAACCACTTCTTATTGAGGGTTTTGTTAATGAGTAGCTCTTTATTTGGGAGAAAGTATCCATCAAAAACGGTTAACTCATTTAATCATTTATAGTTAACAACCATTCTAGGTTTACCTCGTTTTTGTTCAGAATGGTTGTTAACCATAAAGGCAGGGCTACTGTGCGGACTTTTGTTATCCTCTGTGCTTTTAAAGGCAAGCTGTTTGTCTTTGAGTTCTCGAAGTTGGATTTTGAATTCTAATTCATCCGCTTGGTTATACCTCATGGGCTTGACTCTAATAATAGAATGGGCCTCTTTGAGTTGGATATTGGCGTAGGACTTGTCTTTGTCCCAACATTTTAATGGGTTGCCATCAAAATTAGCTTGAGGGAGGGCCTTGACTTCTTCTTCAAGACGGAACTCTAACGCTCGTTGTGTATAGGAAAGAGCATTTAATAATAGGGCCTGAGTTTTGGATCTGTTTTTTTTTTTTCGTTTTGTATTTTTGGGATATGGGTTATCACCATGCTGGCTGCGTGGATGAAATGTGATAGCCGTTCGCAGTTGAGGATGGGGTACAAGGTTAGACTTGATCCAATGACCACATTGGGTGAGGAATCTAATCTGAGAATGATTAGAGCAATATTCTTTGAAACGATTGAGAAAATCAACACCTAAAAGGAGATTATAGGTAGCATTTTTAGGGGCTTGAATAACCACAGCGGGTAGAGGCAGAATTTTATGCTGTCCAGTAGTGCTGTCAAAAATGGCAACGAACTGGCCAAATACTGCTTTGTTTAATTTGGCTATTTGGCCGGAGGCTACAACAACTTGTAAAGGCTTATGGAGCTCTTTCCAGTAACGTTCTGCGTAAGAAATGGCTGAAGCCATTGTGACATCTGATTCGGTGTCGATCATAGCATGGAACCATTCAGGTTTATGAAACCTATAAACTAGTTCAACCTTGATGTAGGGAACTTTAATCATAGGATCGGCTGGCTTGAATTGGTACACCATTGAGTTTAATGGTTAAAGAATGCTCAGTGACAGAATAGGTGGTTTCTGTGAGGAAACGCATTCCAAGTAATAAATCTGCCTTTGTGGTGAAAGGTTAGGTTTCAATATGAATGATCCGTTCTACAGATCCAAATAAGATAGGAACATATGTGAGTTTATGTTCTTGGATCTAAGGGTATAAGTCAGGACCAGCATAGTTATGCTGCACGGCTGGGTTAATGCATATTAAACCATCATGCCATTGAGTAAGAAAGATCTTGGTTACTAGCTGGAAATTGGCTAGTTCAGGAACAGGCAGTCGTTCAATTGACTGAGAGCGAAGTGTATTGCCGTCAATTGAATAGCGTCCTGTAGAGCTATGATGTCTATCCAAAAGTGGTTTTCTCTGAATGCCAATTTGCTATTCATTTGTTGGTTGGATGGCAGATCGAGATACCTGTTGCACCTCGCAAATATCAGAAAAGATATCATCAAGTTCAATTTCTTCTTTGTCGAGAAATTGATCAACAACGTGAGTGTTACTAAGCATGTAACTTACCGTAGTGTAAATGGTAAAGGGAGAATGATGCAAGCTTTCCAATGAATCAACTCTTTTAAAGTTATAGTAGAGATTTAAGGCACGGTTGGTGTCTAAATCTTTGATGGGGATACCCTAACCTGGGTAGGTAGTAAAACCTATATTCTGGTAAATGAGGTTTCCTTTAAGGATGTCGATTAGGGCTTCAGATCGATTGGTTATGCGATTATGCATCAGAGTGATAATTATGGGTGTATCTAGACCTTTCTGAAAGGTAGCGTTCAGATGAATGTGTACTGCACCAAAATATGTATATCTAATTTTAGCTCGGTCTTTATCAGGCAGTTTTCTAATTTTCTATCTGACTTGATCTAGGGTGATCAAAGGCAATTCAACCTGTCCTTCAGCAATATTGCCTGGGATGGGTATTTCCTGAATACTAGTACCAAAATATTGGATGTTCTTTCGTTTGAATACACCTAACAAGGTCTTTCTAAAGCCTTCTTGCTCATTTATCTTCATATGTCTAGATAATATTTTTTTATATTTCTTTTTATCAAAAAGTACTTCGTTAGAGTACCTACCTGAGGATTCTCCTTCCTCATGATGTTCGTGTGCTTCATTCTGATTCATCTTCAGATGTGTTGCTCAAATAAGTTAAGACGAGGATTTCGTCTTCTGATTCAATGTCTGAATATTAAATCTCTTCATAACCTGAAATTTGTCCAAGGAATTCATTAGAACAAACACCTGCGAAGTTAATCTGCCTAGGGCATTCATTGGCGAAATGGCATTTTTCATTGCAGTTCCAACACCTGCAATCTTGCTTCTGGATTTGTTTAGAAGTAGGCTTAGTTTCCTCTTTCTTTTTCTTAATCTTGTTCTTTTTAAAAAAAACTTTTTCCTTTTCTTGAAAGGTTTAGAGGCATTCTTAAGCCTTTTCCCAAGCTGCTTCTTTGCTTTGAACTTCTTTTTCTTCTTGGTTTTGTCAAGTTGACATCCAAACTTGCTAGGATAATATAATTGATCCTTGCACTTTAACTTCTTCTGATCCTTTTGAAGTCTTTTTTGCTTGTATGCCTTTTCACATTCGTATGCTAATGTGATTCTTGCAAATTCGATACGTGCGCCTAACGTATCTGTTCTTTCTGGTCTATCTGCAGCTTTCCATCTGCTAAAGAGTAAATCACTCCAAGGGAATGGAAGTTTAGTGAAGAACATGTCATTATGGAAATTTAACGCATTTTGATTTGCTGATGCTATTTCAGCTTTATAATAATACTTCTCAAATTCACATGTATATGCATCAAAATAATTGATATCACATATTTGTAAATTGTAAAGCATGGTGAGGTACTTTTTCTTTTTAATTCGTTTTTCATTCAAACGATGTTGAAAATAATCTTCCCCAAGAAATTCTCTCCGAATTTCATTTTCTATCTTATTAATGATAGTCTTGTTGTCATTCGTGGTAGTTCCTCCCAAATACCTTACCTTTGTTTCTTCAGGTAATGCTGTAAACCAGTCGACTACTTTGCCACTTAAAGTTAAAGGAATGAAGATTTTTAACTCTTCACCATCAGTTCTAGTGACTCCAGTGTAGATAAGGAATGCTTTTACCCATTCTTCAATGACATCATCTGTATTAGTTACACAATCAATATTCAAAACTGCACTTGCGTTGGTAAGTGGATAAGCATGACCAGGATGAGGAAACAAATGTCTTCCTCCTATTCGTCTTTGTCTTGACGTAGAATGCCTATAACGATATCGTTGTGCTTCCTCTTCGTCGCTACTGTCCATCTGACCATCAAGATGAGTCTGACTATCTGGATGGATTTCGGGTGCTCCAGATTGGGCAGAATCCTGTACCACTAAAAGATTTCCTTGCGATGTTTCGCCAGTTGCTTCCATATTGCATTGTAATTGGAACTGATTTATTTTACCAAGGATTTCTTCTTCTTCTTCTTCAGAATTAGCCTGACCATATTCCTTTTCTAACTCTTCTAATGAGTAAAAAGTCCTTACCATATTCGTAATGGATGGATAACCTAGTTTGGGGGGATCAATTGAAGGATTAAACCTCATCTTTCTACGAACTATTTTTTGTTCGTTATTAACGACATTAAGAACTAATTTTTGGACCTCTCCTAGTCCTTCGTAAATGCTTTCTAATTTTGCATCTATTGTTTGGCCAGTTAATCCTATTTTCGATAATTCTTTATATGGAAGAGTTGAGCTTGAACTTGCTCTATCCATCACTTAAATTTGATAGAGAATCTCTAACAGGGCTTACTAGTTCAGGTTCAACAAACCAAATCTCATTTGCTAATTCAGCTTGCTCTCGAATATGCTTCCAAGGGTCGTCTCGGATTGGGAGACATAGTATATAGCTCTGATACCATTGTTTGATCTTCTTTTTCTAGAATTTAAACATTACTGCTACTGGTTTACAGCATTATTTTTAGACTTCTTGGTCTTTCTTCGAGTCATAAATTGATGAAACTTATAATCATAACTTTGGTTATGTCGTCTAAGGGCATTATCTAACGAAGCTAAAGCTTCATTAATGCTTTCTAAGAAGACTTTTTGTCTTTGCATTGAATTTACATGATCTAAAGTTTCATGTTCAAGAATACTTCTTGGACTGGGAATAACAATTTCTCCATCTGCTAAGACAAGTGGATTGTCAAAAAACTCATTGTTGAGAGATTCTATACCTCGATGACTAATACTTATTAAGGTCTCTTTAACTTGGATTAAAAACCCAGTGTTTTCCTTTTCCCTATGGCATCTATTAAGAGCATTTTCTACTATTCTACGTGCAATAAGTTGCTCAGGACTGTAAGGATTCATGAGTTAACTACTAGGTTTCAAGCAAACAAGAAAACCAAGCATCATTATTACTAATATCAATAAAATAATTAGTCAAAGTTTATCTGGGTAAAGAACATATTTGTCTTAGATAAGATCAATAATGCCTGTTCGTCCGCGACCACCTGTCTATGGCTACTTACGGCTGCACCAAAGGTACTCCAGATCTTGCTTCCAAGATGAAAGATATTATTTACACAGATAAACGAAAACTAATTCTTTTATTGATATAGCTAATAAGGATATATTGATCTCCTTGATCACTCTACTCCCTAAGGGAGTAATTACTCACTCAACATAGATGTTTTTCTCTCTCTCTTGTTTTTCTCCCCTTTCATTCATCTGCTTAGGACCTTATTTATAGCCCTTTGCAACAAACAACTTTTACTAAAGTAACAATAATGCTTCTACTTTTACTGTAGGTGAATAGTACAATCGTACAATAATTGTTGCTTTAGCATCTGCTTTAGATAGTGCGGTCCACTTTTTCTGATTACCTTTGCTTTAGCATCTGCTTTTTGATAGCGGCGAATATGGCTGCTTTTACGGCTCCTTTAGTGGAGGGTCCAACACGCTTCCATCAGATCACTCGTAGTGGGCAGATACAACATCCAGCTGCCTTTTCTTGATGAATAAGTCCGTATAAGTGGACACGTGTATGGTGACTTCCTAGTATTCTGCAGGTAGTGGTGAGGCTAATTCCAACACTTATTTTGTTAAGGGCATCGTACCTAGGTGTACAATTTCCTTCAGCAAATATGTAAATATTACTTGGGGAATTGTACAAGAAACCTTTGTTGGTTTCTTGGATGTGCTGTAATTTTTTAAGAGTTACAGTGAATCTAGTAGCTCTTCGGCTGTAAATCCAACCTTCATTGATCTCTGGACATTCTAGTGCCTTGTTCTTTCGAAACTTAAGATTTGCTTTGTTAGGTGTACAAATTTGAACAATAATCCATCCAGGGGCTAGTGTGGGACAAACTTCAGGGCTGGCAGATGACAGTTTTAGAACAACCATATCTAACCTCGAACTCTTTCGAAACTTTTTAGCGGCTTCGATAATGGACTTGTGCATTCCCAAGATTTCACGGTTGCCTCGTGAGCAGGTGATGCTTCCACATAAACCATAGATCACTGCTCTAGTGACATCATCGGTGTTACTTCGGGCAAGGAAATGAATTCTAGGATAGATCCCAGAAGTGTCAATAATTTGACTGTTAGTATCCTAGGCTGTATATACCCAATGAGTGTAGGAAACGTATTGTCCCATTGACGAGGCCTGCTTTATTGTAGGCTCTTATGAAAACTTATACGCCTTTGGGACGATGACTATAAAATCATCTTCCTCAGTTTTTGAGGATGCAGGGGACAACTGAGACTTTCCTTTCGTTTGGAAAGTAGGCTGAGGTGTGCCTTCTGTTAACAATATTCGTACTCCTTCTTGGAGTTCTTTAGCATGCTGGCATGCCTAAAGAAAGGTTTGATGAGTTTCTTCAGTCATTTCTATGGCTTCTAATGCCATTATTTCACCAAGGCTAGAAAGCGCTTGAAGAATGCGAGGATGGACTTCCTCCTGGATTTCACGATGAATTTGTGCTACCCTTTCTTGGGCAATACATACCTCATGAATGGCCATCTCAAGCAGGACTTTGATGTCTGTTGTTGGGCTGACTTATTCACCCATTTGCTTCCCTGCTAAGAAAATCAGCAAGATGGTTATTCTTACCTTGGATATGTTCAATATCGAATTGATATTCTTGAAAATACTATTGCCATCTATGGCGTCGCTTGTATTCTGGAGTACAAGGAAGCTTATTAAAAATATAAGCTTTTACATTTGTATTGTCAGTTCTTACTAAAAAACGGACTGGAAGGATAAAGAAATGGAATTTAGCAAAGCTTCGTTTTAAAGCTAATAATTCCTTTTCATTACTGTGGTAATTAACTTCAGCTGGTTTGAAACTCCCATTAGCATATCTACAGATATGCTCTTTATTATCAGACGTCCTTGCTTTGAGGATTCCTCCCCAGTAAAGATCTGATGCGTCGGTTTCGACGATAAGCTGATCACCTTCTTCTGGTATGGCTAGTTTTGGTAATTGGGTACACAACTTCTTTAGTTGTTGAACTAGGCTGGTATGGTAGTCCTGCCAGTGTAAGTTCAGTCTCTTCTTTAATAAATCCTGTGAAGGACCTCGTAACCAAGCAAGGTTAGGGATAAAATCATTGATGTGGTTAATACATCCTAGAAACCTTTCTACCTGTTTTCGATCAGTTAATTTGTCTGGAAAATTTGCAATCTTTTCACACACATGGGGTTGCATTTCAATATGTTGGTGATCGATTCTAAGACCTAGGAATTCTATTTGTTCCTTGGCTATCTCAGCCTTTTTTTGCTGATAGAATTAAGCCATGATTGCGACTTTTTTCTATGAACTTCATAAGATGTGTAGCATGATCTGCAATATTAGATGGAAAGATTAAAATATCATCAACATATACTAAACAAAAGTCTGAGTATTCATTGAAGATATTGTCCATTCTTCCTGGAAGATTTGAGGGGCATTTTTTAGTCCCATAGGCATGACATTCCCAATATACTGACCTTGAGGAGTGCTGAAAGCCGTTAAAGGTTTAGCTGATTCTTTCAACTTTATTTGATAAAAGCCTGATTTGCAATGAAATTTTGAAAATCACTTCTTATTGAGGGTTTTGTTAATGAGCAACTCTTTATTTGGGAGAAGGTATCCGTCAAAAACGGTTAACTCATTTAATCCTTTATAATTAATAACCATTCTAGGTTTACCTCGTTTTTGTTCAGAATGGTTGTTAACCATAAAGGCGGGGCTACTGTGAGGACTTTTGTTATCCTCTGTGCTTTTAAAGGCAAGCTGTTTGTCTTCGAGTTCTCGAAGTTGGATTTTGAATTCTAATTCATCTGCCTGGTTATACCTCATTGACTCTAATAATAGAATAAGCCTCTTTGCATTGGATATCGGCGTAGGACTTGTCTTTGTCCCAATATTTTAATGGGTTGTCATCAAAATTAGTTTGAAGGAGGGCCTTGACTTCTTCTTCAAGACGGAACTCTAATGCTCATTACGTATAGGAAAGAGCATTTAATAATTGGGCCTGAGTTTTGGATATGTGTTTGGGCCATTTTGTATTTTTGGGATATGGGTTATCATCATGCTGGCTGCGTGGATGAAATGTGATAGCCGTTCGCGGTTGATGATGGGGTACAAGGTTAGACTTGATCCAATGACCACATGGGGTGAGGAATCTAATCTGAGAATGATTAGAACAATATTCTTTGAAACGATTGAGAAAATCAACACCTAAAAGGGGATTATAGGTAGCATTTTTAGGGGCTTGAATAACCACAGTGGGTAGAGGCAGAATTTTATGCTGTCCAGTAGTACTGTCAAAAATGGCAATGAACTGGCCAAATGCTACTTTGTTTAATTTGGCTATTTGGCCGGAGGCTACAACAACTTGTAAAGGCTTGTGGAGCTCTTTCCAGTAATGTTCTGGGTAAGAATTGGCTGAAGCCATTGTGACATCTGATCCGGTATCGATCATAGCATGGAACCATTTAGGTTTATGAAACCTATAAACTAGTTCAACCTTGATGTAGGGAACTTTAATCATAGGTTCGGCTGGCTTGAATTAGTACACCATTGAGTTTAATGGTTAAAGAATGCTCAGTGACAGAATAGGTGGTTTCTGTGAGGAAACGCATTCCAAGTAATAAATCTGCCTTTGTGGTGAAAGGTTGGGTTTCAATATGAATGATCCGTTCTATAGATCCAAATAAGATAGGAACATATGTGAGTTTATGTTCTTGGATCTGAGGGTATAAGTCAGGACCAGCATAGTTATGCTGTATGGCTGGGTTAATCCATATTAAACCATCACGTCATTGAGTAAGAAAGATCTTAGTTACTAGCTGGAAATTGGCTAGTTTAGGAACAGGCAGTCATTCAATTGACTGAGAGCGAAGTGTATTGCCATCAATTGAATAGCGTCCTGTAAAGCTATGATGTCTATCCAGAAGTGGTTTTCTCTGAATGTTAATTCGCCATTCTTTTGTTGGTTGGATGGCAGATCGAGATACCTGTTGCACCTGACAAATACCAGAAAAGATACCATCAAGTTCAATTTCTTCTTTGTCGAGAAATTGATCGACAATGTGAGTGTTACTAAGCATATAACTTACCATAGTGTAAATGGTAAAGGGAGAATGATGCAAGCTTTCCAATAATTCCGCATCCAGTAGTAGTAATGTTTAAATTCCAGAAAAAGAAGATCAAACAATGGTATCAGAGCCATATACTATGTCTCCCAATCCGAGACGACCCTTGAAAGCATATTCGAGAGCAAGCTGAATTTGCAAATGAGATTTGGTTTGTTGAACCTGAACTAGTAAGCCCTGCTAGAGATTCTCTACCACATTTAAGTGATGGGTAGAGCAAGTTCAAGCTCATCTCTTCCATATAAAGAATAATGGAAAACAGGATTAACTGGCCAAACAATAGATGCAAAATTAGAAAGCATTTACGAAGGACTAGGAGAGGTCCAAAAATTAGTTCTTACTGTCGTTAATAACGAACAAAAAATAGTTCGTAGAAAAATGAGGTTTAATCCTTCAATTGATCCCACCAAACCAGGTTATCTGTCCATTACGAATATGGTAAGGACTTTTTACTCATTAGAAGAGTTAGAAAAAGAATATGATCAGGCTAATTCTGAAGAAGAAGAAGAAATCCTTGATAAAATTAATCAGTTACAATTGCAATACAATATGGAAGCAACTGGCGAAACATGGCAAAGAAATCCTTTAGTTGTACAGGATTCTGCCCAATCTAGAACACCCAAAATCCGTCCAGATAGTCAGACTCATCTTGATAGTCAGATGGACAGTAGCGACGAAGAGGAAGCACAACGATATCGTTATAGGCATTCTACGTCAAGGCAAAGACGAACAGGAGGAAGACATTTGTTTCCTCATCCTGGTCATGCTTATCCACTTTCCAACGCAGGTGCAGTTTTGAATATTGATTTTGTGACAAATACAGATGACGTCATTAAAGAATGGGTAAAAGCATTACCTGAAGAAACAAAGGTAAGGTATTTGGGAGGAACTACCACGAACGACAACAAGACTATCATTAATACGATAGAAAATGAAATTCGGAGGGAATTTCTCAGAGAAGATTATTCTCAACATCGTTTGAATGAAAAACGAATTAAAAAGTAAAAGTACCTCACTATGCTTTACAATTTACAAATATGTGATATCAATTATTTTGATGCATATACATGCGAATTTGAGAAGTATTATTAAAAAGCTAAAACAGCATCAGCAAATCAAAATGCGTTAAATTTCCATAATGGCATGTTCTTCACTAAACTTCTATTCCCTTGGAAAGCTTGCATCATTCTCCCTTTACCATTTGCACTATGGTAAGTTACATGCTTAGTAACACTCACGTTGTTGATCAATTTCTCGACAAAGAAGAAAATGAAATTGATGATATCTTTTCTGATATTTGTGAGGTGCAACAGGTATCTCGATCTGCCATCCATCCAACAAAAGAATGGCAAATTGTCATTCAGAGAAAACCACTTTTGGATAGACATCATAGCTTTACAGGACGCTATTCAATTGATGGCAATACACTTCGCTCTCAGTCAATTGAACGACAGCCTGTTCCTAAACTAGCCAATTTCCAGCTAGTAACTAAGATCTTTCTTTCTCAATGGCATGATGGTTTAATATGGGTTAACCCAGCCATACAGCATAAGTATGCTGGCCCTGACTTATACCCTCAGATCCAAGAACATAAACTCACATATGTTCTTATCTTATTTGGATCTGTAGAACGGATCATTCATATTAAAACCCAACATAAACTCACATAAACTCACATATGTTCCTACATCAAGGTTGAACTAGTTTATAGGTTTCATAAACCTGAATGGTTCCATGCCATGATCGACACCAGATCAGATGTCACAGTGGCTTCAGCCAATTCTTACCCAGAACGTTACTGGAAAGAACTCCACAAGCCTTTACAAGTTGTTGTAGCCTTCAGCCAAATAGCCAAATTAAACAATGCAGTGTTTGGCCAGTTCATTGCCATTTTTGACAGCACTACTGGACAACATAAAATTCTGCCTCTACCCACTGTGGTTATTCAAGCTCCTAAAAATGCTACCTGTAATGTCCTTTTAGGTGTTGATTTTCTCAACCGTTTCAAAGAATATTACTCTAATCATTCTCAGATTAGATTCCTCACCCCATGTGGTCATTGGATCAAGTCTAACCTTGTACCCCATCCTCAACTGCGAACGGCTATCACATTTCATCCACGCAGCCAGCATGGTGATAACCCATATCCCAAAAATACAAAACAGCCCAAATACAGATCCAAAACTCAGGCCCAATTATTAAATGCTCTTTCCTATACACAACGAGCATTAGAGTTCCGTCTTGAAGAAGAAGTCAAGGCCCTCCTTCAAGCTAATTTTGATGACAACCCATTAAAATATTGGGACAAAGACAAGCCCTACGCTGATATCCAACTCAAAGAGGCCCATTCTATTACTAGAGTCAAGCCCATGAGGTATAACCAAGCGGATGAATTAGAATTCAAAATCTAACTTCGAGAACTCGAAGACAAACAGCTTGCCTTTAAAAGCACAGAGGATAACAAAAGTCCTCACAGTAGGCCCGCCTTTATTGTTAACAACCATTCTGAGCAAAAACGAGGTAAACCTAGAATGATTAAATGAGTTAACCATTTTTAACGGATACTTTCTCCCAAATGAAGAGTTACTCATTAACAAAACCCTCAATAAGAAGTGATTTTTCAAAATTTGATCGCAGATCAGGCTTTTATCAAATAAAGTTGAAAGAATCAGCTAAACCTTTAACGGCTTTCAGCACTCCTCAAGGTCAACAATATCTTCAATGAATACTCAGACTTTTGTTTAGTATATATTGATGATATTTTAATCTTTTCATCTAATATTGCAGATCACGCTACACATCTTATGAAGTTTATAGAAAAAAGTCACAATCATGGCTTAATTCTATCAGCAAAAAAGGCTGAGATAGCCAAGGAACAAACAGAATTTCTAGGTCTTAGAATCGATCACCAAGGTATTGAAATGCAACCCATGTGTGTGAAAAGATTGCAAATTTTCCAGACAAATTAACTGACCGAAAACAGGTAGAAAGGTTTCTAGGATGTATTGACTACATCAATGATCTTATCCCTAACCTTGCTTGGTTACGAGGTCCTTTACAGGATTTATTAAAGAAGAGACTGAACTTATAATGGCAGGACTACCATACCAGCCCAGTTCAACAACTAAAGAAGTTGTGTACCCAATTACCAAAACTAGCCATACCAGAAGAAGGTGATCAGCTTATCGTCGAAACCGACGCCTCAGATCTTTACTGGGGAGGAATCCTCAAAGCAAGGACGTCTGATAATAAAGTGCATATCCGTAGATATGCTAATGGGAATTTCAAACCAGCTGAAGTTAATTACCACAGTAATGAAAAGGAATTATTAGCTTTAAAATGAAGCTTTGCTAAATTCCATTTCTTGATCCTTCCAGTCCGTTTTTTATTAAGAACTGACAATACAAATGTAAAAGCTTATATTTTTAATAAGCTTCCTTGTACTCTAGAATACAAGCGACGCCATAGATAGCAGCAGTATTTTTAAGAATATCAATTCGATATTAAATGTATCAAAGGTAAGAATAACCAAATTGCTGATTTTCTTAGCAGGGAAGCAAATGAGTGAAGAAGTCAGCCCAACAACAGACATCAAAGTCGTGCTTGAGATGGCCATTCATGAGCTATGTATTGCCCAAGAAAGGGTAACACAAATTCATCATGAAATCCAAGAGGAAGTCCATCCTCGCATTCTTCGAGCGCTTTCTAGCCTTGATGAAATAATGGCGGCATTAGAATCCATAGAAATGACTGAAGAAACTCATCAAACCTTTCTTCAGGCATGCCAGCATGCTAAAGAGCTCCAAGAAGGAGTACGGCTATTGTCAACAGAAGGCACACCTCAGCCTACTTTCCAAATGAAAGGAAAGGCTCAGTTGTCCCCCTGCATCGTCAGAAACTGAGGAAGATGACTTTACAGTCATCGTCCCAAAGGCATATAAGCCTTCACAAGAGCCTACAATAAAGCAGGCCTTATCAATGGAACAATATGTTTCCTACACTCATTGGGTATATACAGCCCAGGATATTAACAGTCAAATTATTGACACTTCTGGGATCTATCCTAGAATTCATTTCCTTGCAGGAAGTTAACACCGATGATGTCACTAGAGCAGTGATCTATGGTTTTTGTGGAAGCATCACCTGCTCACCAGGCAACCGTGAAATCCTAGGAATGCACAAGTCCATTATCGAAGCCGCTAAAAAGTTTCGAAAGAGTTCGAGGTCAGATATGTTGTTCTAAAACTGTTATCTGCCAATCCTGAAGTTCGTCCCGCGCCAGCCCCTGGATGGATTATTGTTCAAATTTGTACGCCTAACAAAGCAAATCTTAAGTTCCGAAAGAACAGGGCACTAGAATGTCCAGAGATCAATGAAGGTTGGATTTGCAGCCGAAGAGCTACCAGATTCACTGCAATTCTTAAAAAATTACAGCACATCCGAGAAACCAACAAAGGTTTCTTGTACAATTTGCCAAGTAATATTTACATATTTGCTGAAGGAAATTGTACACCTAGGTACGATGCCCTTAACAAAATAAGTGTTGGAATCAGCCTCATCACTACCTGCAGAATACCAGAAAGTCACCATCCACGTGTCCACTTATGCGGACTTATTCATCAAGAAAAGACAGCTGAATGCTGTATCTGCCCACTACGAGTGATGTGATGGAAGCGTGTTCGACCCTCCGCTAAAGGAGCAATAAAAGCAGCCATATTCGCCACTATCAAAAAGCAGATGCTAAAGCAAAGGTAATCAGAAAAAGTAGACCGCACTATCTAAAGCAGATGCTAAAGCAACAATTATTGTACGAATGTGCTATTCACCTACAGTAAAAGTAGAAGCATTATTGTTACTTTGGCAAAAGTTGTTTGTTCCAAAGCGCTATAAATAAGGTCCTAAGCAGATGAATGGAAGGAGAGAAAAACAAGAGAGAGAGAAAAACATATATGTTGAGTGAGTAATTACTCCCTTAGGGAGTAGAGTGATCAAGGAGATCAATGTATCCTTATTAGCTATATCAATAAAAGAATAGTTTTCGTTTATCTGTGTAAACAATATCTTTCGTCTTGGAAGCAAGATCTGGAGTACCTTTGGTGCAGCCGTAAGTAGCCATAGACAGGTGGTCGTGGGCAAACAGGCATTTACCCGGTGAGGTATTGATCTTATCTAAGACAAATATGTTCTTTACCCAGATAAACTTTGACTAATTATTTTATTGATATTAGTAATAATGATGCTTGGTTTTCTTGTTTGCTTGAAACCTAGTAGTTAACTCATGAATCCTTACAGTCCTGAGCAACTTATTGCACGTAGAATAGTAAAAAATGCTCTTAATGCATGCCACATGGAAAAGGAAAACTCTGAGTTTTTAATCCAGGTTAAAGAGACCTTAATAGGTATTAGTCGTCGAGGTATAGAATCTCTCAACAACGAGTTTTTTGACAATCCACTTGTCTTAGCAGATAGAGAAATTGTTATTCCCAATCCAAGAAGTATTCTTGAACATGAAACTTTACAACATGTAAATTCAATGCAAAGACAAAAAGTCTTCTTAGAAAGCATTAATGAAGCTTTAACTTCGTTAGATAATGCCCTTAGACGACATAACCAAAGTTATGATTATAAGTTTCATCAATTTATGACTCGAAGAAAGACCAAGAAGTCTAAAAATAATTCCGCATCCAGTAGCAGTAATGTTTAAATTCTGGAAAAAGAAGATCAAACAATGGTATCAGAGCCATGTATTATGTCTCCCAATCCGAGACGACCCTTGGAAGCATATTCGAGAGCAAGCTGAATTAGCAAATGAGATTTGGTTTGTTGAACCTGAACTAGTAAGCCCTGCTAGAGATTCTCTGTCAAATTTAAGTGATGGATAGAGCAAGTTCAAGCTCAACTCTTCCATATAAAGAATTATGGAAAACAGGATTAACTGGCCAAACAGTAGATGCAAAATTAGAAAGCATTTACGAAGGACTAGGAAAGGTCCAAAAATTAGTTCTTAATGTCATTAATAACGAACAAAAAATAGTTCGTAGAAAGATGAGGTTTAATCCTTCAATTGATCCCACCAAACCAGGTTATCCGTCCATTACGAATATGGTAAGGACTTTTTACTCATTAGAAGAGTTAGAAAAGGAATATGATCCGGTTAATTCTGAAGAAGAAGAAGAAATCTTTGATAAAATTAATCAGTTACAATTACAATGCAATATGGAAGCAACTGGTGAAACATCACAAGGAAATCCTTTAGTTGTACAGGATTCTGCCCAATCTGGAGCACCCGAAATCCGCCCTGATAGTCAGACTCATCTTGATAGTCAGATGGACAGTACCGACGAAGAGGAAGCACAACGATATCATTATAGGCATTCTACATCAAGATAAAGACGAACAGGAGGAAGACATTTGTTTCCTCATCCTGGTCATGCTTATCCACTTACCAACGCAGGTGCAGTTTTGAATATTGATTGTGTGACTAATATAGATGACGTCATTAAAGAATGGGTAAAAGCATTACTTATCTACACTGTAGTCACTAGAACTGATGGTGAAGAGTTAAAAATCTTCATTCCTTTAACTTTAAATGGCAAAGTAGCCGACTGGTTTACAGCATTACCTGAAGAAACAAAGGTAAGGTACTTGGGAGGAACTACCACGAATGACAACGAGACTATCATTAATACGATAGAAAATGAAATTCGGAGGGAAATTCTTAGAAAAGATTATTCTCAACATCGTTTGAATGAAAAACGAATTAAAAAGCAAAAGTACCTCACTATGCTTTACAATTTACAAATATGTGATATCAATTATTTTGATGCATATGCATGTGAATTTTAGAAGTATTATTATAAAGCTAAAATAGCATCAGCAAATAAAAATGCGTTAAATTCCCATAATGACATGTTCTTCACTAAACTTCCATTCCCTTGGAGTGATTTACTCTTTAGCAGATGGAAAGTTGCAGATAGACCAGAAAGAACAGTTACGTTAGGCGCACGTATCGAATTTGCAAGAATCACATTAGCATACGAATGTGAAAAGGCATACAAGCGAAAAAGACTTCAAAAGGATCAGGAGAAGTTAAACTGCAAGGATCAATTATATTATCCTAGCAAGTTTGGATGTCAACTTGACAAAACCAAGAAGAAAAAGAAGTTCAAAGTAAAGAAACAGCTTAGGAAAAGGCTTTAAAATGCCTCTAAACCTTTCAAGAAAAGGAAAAAGTTTTTTAAAAAGAACAAGATTAAGAAAAAGAAAGAGGAAACTAAGCCTACTTCTAAACAAATCCAGAAGTAAGATTGCAGGTGTTGGAATTGCAATGAAAAAGGCCATTTCGCGAATGAATGCCCTAGGCAGATTAACTTCGGAGTTGTTTGTTCTAATGAATTCCTTGAACAACTTTCAGGTTACGAAGAGATTCAATATTCAGACATTGAATATGAAGACGAAATCCTCATCTTAACTTATTTGAGCAGCACATCTGAAGATGAATCAGAATGAAGCACACGAACATCATGAGGAAGGAGAATCCTCAGGTAGGTACTCTAACGAAGTACTTTTTGATAAAAAGAAATATCAAAAAAAATTATCTAAACATATGAAGATAAATGAGCAAGAAGGCCTTAGAAAGACCTTGTTAGGTATATTCAAACGAAAGAATATCCAATATTTGGTACTAGTATTCAGGAAATACCCATCCCAGGTAATATTGCTAAAGGACAGGTTAAATTGCCTTTGATCACCCTAGATCAAGTCAGATAGAAAATTAGAAAACTGCCTGATAAAGACCGAGCTAAAATTGGATATATACATTTTGGTGCAGTATGCACTCATCTGAAAGCTACCTTTCAGAAAGGTCTAGATGCACCCATAATTATCACTCGGATGCATAATCACATAGCCAATCGATCCGAAGCCCTAATCGGCATCCTTAAAGGAAACCTCATTTACCAGAATATAGGTTTTACTACCTACCCAGGTTATGGTATCCCCATCAAAGATTTAGACACCAACCGTACCCTAAATCTCTGCTATAACTTTAAAGGAGTTGATTTATTGCAAAGCTTGCATCATTCTCCCTTTACCATTTACACTATGGTAAGTTACATGCTTAGTAACACTCACATTGTTGATCAATTTCTCGACAAGAAGAAATTGAACTTGATGATATCTTTTCTGATATTTGTGAGGTGCAATAGGTATCTCGATCTGCCATCCAACCAACAAAAGAATGGCAAATTGACATTCAGAGAAAACCACTTTTGGATAGACATCATAGCTTTACAGGACGCTATTCAATTGATGGCAATACACTTCGCTCTCAGTCAATTGAACGACTGCCTGTTCCTAAACTAGCCAATTTCCAGCTAGTAACTAAGATCTTTCTTACTCAATGGCGTGATGGTTTAGTATGGATTAACCCAGCCATACAACATAACTATGCTGGTCCTGACTTATACCCTCATATCCAAGAACATAAACTCACATATGTTCCTATCTTATTTAGATCTGCAGAACGGATGATTCATATTGAAACCCAACCTTTCACCACAAAGGCAGATTTATTACTTGGAATGCGCTTCCTCACAGAAACCACCTATTCTGTCACTGAGCATTCTTTAACCATTAAACTCAATGGTCTACTAATTCAAGCCAGCCGAACCTATGATTAAAGTTCCCTACATCAAGGTTGAACTAGTTTATAGGTTTCATAAACCTGAATGGTTCCATGCTATGATCGACACCGGATCAGATGTCACAATAGCTTCAGCCAATTCTTACCCAGAACGTTACTGGAAAGAGCTCCAAAAGCCTTTACAAGTTGTTGTAGCCTCCGACCAAATAGCTAAATTAAACAAAGCAGTATTTAGCCAGTTCATTGCGTTTTTGCCAGCACTACTGGACAGCATAAAATTCTGCCTCTACCCACTGTGGTTATTCAAGCCCCTAAAAATGCTACCTATAATCTCCTTTTAGGTGTTGATTTTCTCAATCGTTTCAAAGAATATTGCTCTAATCATTCTCAGATTAGATTCCTCACCCCATGTGGTCATTGGATCAAGTCTAACCTTGTACCCCATCCTCAACTGCGAATGGCTATCACATTTCATCCACGCAGCCAGCATGGTGATAACCCATATCCCAAAAATACAAAACGACCCAAATATAGATCCAAAACTCAGGCCCAATTATTAAATGCTCTTTCCTATACACAATGAGCATTAGAGTTCCGTCTTGAAGAAGAAATCAAGGCCCTCCTTCAAGCTAATTTTGATGACAACCCATTCAAATATTGGGACAAAGACAAGTCCTACGCCGATATCCAACTCAAAGAGGCCCATTCTATTGTTAGAGTCAAGCCCATGAGGTATAACCAAGCGGAAGAATTAGAATTCAAAATCCAACTTCGAGAACTC
The DNA here is from genome assembly GCA_029747015.1 of Carnegiea gigantea. NCBI lineage: Eukaryota > Viridiplantae > Streptophyta > Magnoliopsida > Caryophyllales > Cactaceae > Carnegiea > Carnegiea gigantea. Next base: position 61,398 of record JAKOGI010002535.1, read on the forward strand.
GAAGACAAACAACTTGCCTTTAAAAGCACAGAGGATAACAAAAGTCCTCACAGTAGCCCCGCCTTTATGGTTAACAACCATTCTGAACAAAAACGAGGTAAACCTAGAATAGTTATTAATTATAGACGATTAAATGAGTTAACCATTTTTTACGGATACTTTCTCCCAAATAAAGAGTTACTCATTAACAAAACCCTCAATAAGAAGTGGTTTTCAAAATTTGATTACAGATCAGGCTTTTATCAAATAAAGTTGAAAGAATCAGCTAAACCTTTAACGGCTTTCATCACTCCTCAAGGTCAGTATATTTGGAATGTCATGCCTATGGGACTAAAAAATGCCCCTCAAATCTTCCAGCGAAGAATGGACAATATCTTCAATGAATACTCAGACTTTTGTTTAGTATATGTTGATGATATTTTAATCTTTTCATCTAATATTGCAGATCATGCGACACATCTTATGAAGTTCATAGAAAAAAGTCAAAATCATAGCTTAATTCTATCAGCAAAAAAGGCTGAGATAGCCAAGGAGCAAATAGAATTCCTAGGTCTTAGAATCGATCACCAAGGTATTGAAATGCAACCCCATGTGTGTGAAAAGATTGCAAATTTTCCAGACAAATTAACTGACCGAAAACAGGTAGAAAGGTTTCTAGGATGTATTAACCACATCAATGATTTTATCCCTAACCTTGCTTGCTTACGAGGTCCTTTACAGGATTTATTAAAGAAGAGACTGAACTTACAATGCCAGGGCTACCATACCAGCCTAGTTCAACAACTAAAGAAGTTGTGTACCCAATTACCAAAACTAGCCATACCAGAAGAAGGTGATCAGCTTATCGTCGAAACCGACGCATCAGATCTTTACTGGGGAGGTATCCTCAAAGTAAGAAAGTTTGATAATAAAGAGCATATCTGTAGCTATGCTAATGGGAGTTTCAAACCAGCTGGAGTTAATTACCACAGTAATGAAAAGGAATTATTAGCTTTAGAACGAAGCTTTGCTAAATTCCATTTCTTTACCCTTCCAGTCCGTTTTTTAGTAAGAACTGGCAATACAAATGTAAAAGCTTGCATTTTTAATAAGCTTCCTTGTACTCCAGAATACAAGCGACGCCATAGATGGCAGCAGTACTTTCAAGAATATCAATTCGATATTGAACATATCAAAGGTAAGAATAACTATCTTGCTGAATTTTTTAGCAGGGAAGCAAATAGGTGAAGAAGTCAGCCCAACAACAGACATCAAAGTCCTGCTTGAGATGGCCATTCATGAGCTATGTATTGCCCAAGAAAGGGTAACACAAATTCATCATGAAATCCAAGAGGAAGTCCATCTTAACATTCTTCAAGCGCTTTCTAGCCTTGATGAAATAATGGCATTAAAAGCCATAGAAATGACTGAAGAAACTCATCAAACCTTTCTTCAAGCATGCCAGCATGCTAAAGAACTCCAAGAAGGAGTACGACTATTGTCAACAGAAGGAACACCTCAGCCTACTTTCCAAACGAAAGGAAAGGTTTAGTTATCCCCTGCATCCTCAGAAACTAAGGAAGGTGACTTTACAATCATCGTCCCAAAGTAGTACAAAGCAGGCCTTGCCAATGGAACAATATGTTTCCTACACTCATTGGGTATATACAGCCCAGGATACTAACAGTCAAATTATTGACACTTCTGGGATCTATCCTAGAATTCATTTCTTTGCAGGAAGTAACACCGATGATGTCACTAAAGCAGTGATCTGTGGTTTCTGTGGAAGCATCACCTGCTCACCAGGCAACCGTGAAATCTTAGGAATGCATAAGTCCATTATTGAAGTCGCTAAAAAGTTTCAAAAGAGTTCGAGGTTAGATATGGTTGTCCTAAAACTGTTATCTGCCAGTCCTGAAGTTTTTCCCACACCAGCCCCTAGATGGATTATTGTTCAAATTTGTATGCCTAACAAAGCAAATCTTAAGTTCTGAAAAAACAGGGCACTAGAATGTCCAAAGATCGATGAAGGTTGGATTTGCAGCCGAAGAGCTACCGGATTCACTGTTGCAAAGGGCTGTAAATAAGGTCCTAAGCAGATGAATGAAAGGGGAGAAAAACAAGAGAGAGAGAAAAACATCTATGTTGAGTGAGTAATTACTCCCTTAGGGAGTAGAGTGATCAAGGAGATCAATGTATCCTTATTAGCTATATCAATAAAAGAATTAGTTTTCGTTTATCTATGTAAACAATATCTTTCATCTTGGAAGCAAGATCTGGAGTACCTTTGGTGCAGCCGTAAGTCGCCATAGGCAGGTGGTCGCGGGCGAACAGGCATTTACCCAGTGAGGTATTGATCTTATCTAAGACAAATATGTTCTTTACCCAAATAAACTTGGACTAATTATTTTATTGATATCAGTAATAATGATGCTTGGTTTTCTTGTTTGCTTGAAACCTAGTAGTTAACTCATGAATCCTTACAGTCCTAAGCAACTTATTGCACGTAGAATAGTAGAAAATGCTCTTAATAGATGCCACACGGAAACGGTAAACGCTGAGTTTTTAATCCAGGTTAAAGAGACCTTAATAGGTATTAGTCGTCGAGGTATAGAATCTCTCAACAATGAGTTTTTCGACAATCCACTTGTCTTAGCAGATGGAGAAATTGTTATTCCCAGTCCAAGAAGTATTCTTGAACATAAAACTTTACATCATGTAAATTCAATGTAAAGACAAAAAGTCTTCTTAGAAAGCATTAATGAAGCTTTAGCTTTGTTAGATAATGCCCTTAGATGACATAACCAAAGTTATGATTATAAGTTTCATCAATTAATGACTCGAAGAAAGACCAAGAAGTCTAAAAATAATTCCGCATCCAGTAGCAGTAATGTTTAAATTCTGGAAAAAGAAGATCAAACAATGGTATCATAGCCATATACTATGTCTCGCAATCCGAGACGACCCTTGGAAGCATATTTGAGAGCAAGCTGAATTAGCAAATGAGATTTGGTTCGTTGAACCTAAACTAGTAAGCCCTGCTAGAGATTCTCTATCAAATTTAAGTGATGGATAGAGCAAGTTCAAGCTCAACTCTTCCATATAAAGAATTATGGAAAACAGGATTAACTGGCCAAACAATAGGTGCAAAATTTGAAAGCATTTATGAAGGACTAGGAGAGGTCCAAAAATTAGTTCTTAATGTCGTTAATAACGAACGAAAAATAGTTCATAGAAAGATGAGGTTTAATCCTTCAATTGATCCCACCAAGCCAGGTTATCCGTCCATTACGAATATGGTAAGGACTTTTTACCCATTAGGAGAGTTAGAAAAGGAATATGATCAGGTTAATTCTGAAGAAGAAGAAAAAATCCTTGATAAAATTAATCAGTTACAATTACAATGCAATATGGAAGCAATTGGCGAAACATCGTAAGGAAATCCTTTAGTTGTACAGGATTCTGCCCAATCTGGAGGACCCGAAATCCGTCCAGATAGCCAGACTCATCTTGATAGTCAGATGGACAATAGCGACGAAGAGGAAGCACAACGATATCATTATAGGCGTTCTACGTCAAGATAAAGACGAACAGGAGGAAGACATTTGTTTCCTCATCCTGGTCATGCTTATCCACTTACCAACGCAGGTGCAGTTTTGAATATTGATTGTGTGACTAATACAGATGACGTCATTAAAGAATGGGTAAAAGCATTACTTATCTACACTGGAGTCACTAGAACTGATGGTGAAGAGTTAAAAATCTTCATTCCTTTAACTTTAAGTGGCAAAGTAGCCGATTGGTTTACAGCATTACCTGAACAAACAAAGGTAAGGTACTTGGGAGGAACTACCACGAATGATAACAAGACTATTATTAATACGATAGAAAATGAAATTCGGAGGGAATTTCTTGGAAAAGATTATTCTCAACATCGTTTGAATGAAAAATGAATTAAAAAGCAAAAGTACCTCACTATGCTTTACAATTTACAAATATGTGATATCAATTATTTTGATGCATATACATGTGAATTTGAGAAGTATTATTATAAAGCTGAAATAGCATCAGCAAATCAAAATGCGTTAAATTTCCATAATGACATGTTCTTCACTAAACTTCCATTCCCTTGGAGTGATTTACTCTTTAGCAGATGGAAAGCTGCAGATAGACCAGAAAGAACAGATACGTTAGGCGCACGTATCGAATTTGCAAGAATCACATTAGCATACGAATGTAAAAAGGCATACAAGCGAGAAAGACTTCAAAGGATCAGAAGAAGTTAAAGTGCAAGGATCAATTATATTATCCTAGCAAGTTTGGATGTCAACTTGACAAAACCAAGAAGAAAAAGAAGTTCAAAGCAAAGAAACAGCTTGAGAAAAGGCTTAAGAATGCCTCTAAACCTTTCAAGAAAAGGAAAAAGTTTTTTAAAAAGAACAAGATTAAGAAAAAGAAAGAGGAAACTAAGCCTACTTCTAAACAAATCTAGAAGCAAGATTGCAGGTGTTGGAACTGCAATGAAAAAGGCCATTTCGCCAATGAATGCCCTAGGAAGATTAACTTCGCAGGTGTTTGTTCTAATGAATCCCTCGAACAAATTTCAGGTTACGAAGAGATTCAATATTCAGACATTGAGTCAGAAGACGAAATCCTCGTCTTAACTTATTTGAGCAGCACATCTGAAGATGAATCAGAATGAAGCACACGAACATCATGAGGAAGGAGAATCCTCAGGTAGGTACTCTACGAAGTACTTTTTGATAAAAAGAAATATCAAAAAATATTATCTAAACATATGAAGATAAATGAGCAAGAAGGCTTTAGAAAGACCTTGTTAGCTATATTCAAACGAAAGAATATCCAATATTTTGGTACTAGTATTCAGGAAATACCCATCCCAGGTAATATTGCTGAAGGATAGGTTGAATTGCCTTTGATCACCCTAGATCAAGTCAGACAGAAAATGAGAAAACTGCCTGATAAAGACTGAGCTAAAATTGGATATATACATTTTGGTGCAGTACGCATTCATCTGAAAGCTACCTTTCAGAAAGGTCTAGATACACCCATAATTATCACTCTGATGGATAATCGCATAGCCAATCGATCCGAAGCCCTAATCGGCATCCTTAAAGGAAACCTCATTTACCAGAATATCGGCTTTACTACCTACCCAGGTTATGGTATCCCCACCAAAGATTTAGACACCAACTGTGCTTTAAATCTCTGCTATAACTTTAAAGGAGTTGATTTATTGGAAAGCTTGCATCATTCTCCCTTTAGGAAAGCTTGCATCATTCTCCCTTTACCATTTACACTATGGTAAGTTACATGCTTAGTAACACTCACATTGTTGATCAATTTCTCGACAAAGAAGAAATTGAACTTGATGATATCTTTTCTGATATTTGTGAGGTGCAACAGGTATCTCGATCTGCCACCCAACCAACAAAAGAATGGCAAATTGACATTCAGAGAACTTTTGGATAGACATCATAGCTTTACAGGACGCTATTCAATTGATGGCAATACACTTCGCTCTCAGTCAATTGAACGACTGCCTGTTCCTAAACTAGCCAATTTCCAGCTATTAACTAAGATCTTTCTTACTCAATGGCATGATGGTTTAGTATGGGTTAACCCAGCCATACAGCATAACTATGCTGGTCCTGACTTATACCCTCAGATCTAAGAACATAAACTCACATATGTTCCTATCTTATTTGGATCTGTAGAACGGATCATTCGTATTGAAACCCAACCTTTCACCACAAAGGCAGATTTATTACTTGGAATGCGTTTCCTCACAGAAACCACCTATTCTATCACTGAGCATTCTTTGACCATTAAACCCAATTGTACACTAATTCAAGCCAGCTGAACCTATGATTAAAGTTCCCTACATCAAGGTTGAACTAGTTTATAGGTTTCATAAACCTGAATGGTTCCATGCTATGATCGACATTGGATCAGATGTTGCAATGGCTTCAGCCAATTCCTACCCAGAACGTTACTGGAAAGAGGTCCACAAGCCTTTACAAGTTGTTGTAGCCTCCGGCTAAATAGCCAAATTAAGCAAAGTAGTATTTGGCCAGTTCATTGCCATTTTTGGCAGTACTACTGGACAGCATAAAATTCTACCTCTACCCACTATGGTCATTCAAGCCCCTAAAGATGCTACCTATAATCTACTTTTAGGTGTTGATTTTCTCAACCGTTTCAAAGAATATTGCTCTAATCATTCTCAGATTAGATTCCTCACCCCATGTGGTCATTGGATCAAGTCTAACCTTGTACACCATCCTCAACTGCGAACCGCTATCACGTTTCATCCACGTAGCCAGCATGGGGATAACCCATATCCCAAAAATACAAAACGCAAAAATACAAAACGGCCCAAATACAGATCCAAAACTTAGGCCCAATTATTTTTGGGATACAGGTTATCACCATGCTGGCTGCGTGCATGAAATGTGATAGCCGTTCGCAGTTGAGGATGGGGTACAAGGTTAGACTTGATCCAATGACCACATGAGATGAGGAATCTAATCTGAGAATGATTAGAGCAATATTCTTTGAAATGGTTGAGAAAATCAACACCTAAAAGGAGATTATAGGTAGCATTTTTAGGGGCTTAAATAACCACAGTGGGTAGAGGCAAAATTTTATGCTGTCAAGTAGTGCTGTCAAAAATGGCAATGAACTGGCCAAATACTGCTTTGTTTAATTTGGCTATTTGGCCGGAGGCTACAACAACTTGTAAAGGCTTGTGGAGCTCTTTTCAGTAACGTTCTGGGTAAGAATTGGTTAAAGCCATTGTGACATCTGATCCGGTGTCGATCATAGCATGGAACCATTCAGGTTTATGAAACCTATAAACTAGTTCAACCTTGATGTAGGGAACTTTAATCATAGGTTCGGCTGGCTTGAATTAGTACACCATTGAGTTTAATGGTTAAAGAATGCTCAGTGACAAAATAGGTGGTTTCTGTGAGGAAACGCATTCCAAGTAATAAATCTGCCTTTGTGGTGAAAGGTTGGGTTTCAATATGAATGATCCGTTCTACAGATCTAAATAAGATAGGAACATATGTGAGTTTATGTTTTTGGATCTGAGGGTATAAGTCAGGACCAGCATAGTTATGCTGTATGGCTGGGTTAATCCATATTAAACCATCACACCATTGAGTAAGAAAGATCTTAGTTACTAGCTGAAAATTGGCTAGTTTAGGAACAGGCAGTCGTTCAATTAACTGAGAGCGAAGTGTATTGCCATCAATTGAATAGCGTCCTATAAAGCTATGATGTCTATCCAAAAGTGGTTTTCTCTGAATGTCAATTTGCCATTCTTTTGTTGGTTGGATGGCAGATCGAGATACCTATTGCACCTCACAAATATCAGAAAAGATATCATCAAGTTCAATTTCTTCTTTGTCGAGAAATTGATCAATAATGTGAGTGTTACTAAGCATGTAACTGACCATAGTGCAAATGGGAAAGGGAGAATGATGCAAGCTTTCCAATAAATCAACTTTTTTTAAAGTTATAGCAGAGATTTGAGGCAGGGTTGGTGTTTAAATCTTTGATGGGGATACCATAACCTGGGTAGGTAGTAAAACCTATATTCTGGTAAATGAGGTTTCCTTTAAGGATGCCGATTAGGGCTTCGGATCAATTGGCTATGCGATTATGCATCAGAGTGATAATTATGGGTGTATCTAGACCTTTCTGAAAGGTAGCTTTCAGATGAATGCGTACTGCACTAAAATGTATATATCCAATTTTAGCTCGGTCTTTATTAGGTAGTTTTCTAGTTTTCTATCTGACTTGATCTAGGGTGATCAAAGGCAATTCAACCTGTCCTTCAGCAATATTGCCTGGGATGGGTATTTCTTGAATACTAGTACCAAAGTATTGGATATTCTTTCGTTTGAATATACCTAACAAGGTCTTTTTAAAGCATTCTTGCTCCTTTATCTTCATATGTTTAGATAATATTTTTTGATATTTGTTTTTATCAAAAAGTACTTCGCTAGAGTACCTACCTGAGGATTCTCCTTCCTCATGATGTTCATGTGCTTCATTCTAATTCATCTTCAGATGTGCTGCTCAAATAAGTTAAGACGAGGATTTCATCTTCTGATTTAATGTCTGAATATTGAATCTCTTCGCAACCTGAAATTTGTTCAAAGAATTCATTAGAACAAACACCTGCGAAGTTAATCTGCCTAAGGCATTCATTGGCGAAATGGCCTTTTTCATTGTAGTTCCAACACCTGCAATCTTGCTTCTAGATTTGTTTAGAAGTAGGCTTAGTTTCCTCTTTCTTTTTCTTAATCTTGTTCTTTTTAAAAAACTTTTTCCTTTTCTTGAAAGGTTTAGAGGCATTCTTAAGCCTTTTCCCAAGCTGTTTCTGTGCTTTGAACTTTTTTTCTTCTTGGTTTTGTCAAGTTGACATCCAAACTTGCTAGGATAATATAATCGATCCTTGCACTTTAACTTCTTATGATCCTTTTGAAGTCTTTTTCACTTGTATGCCTTTTCACATTCGCATGCTAATGTGATTCTTGCAAATTCGATACGTGCGCCTAACGTATCTATTCTTTCTTATCTGCAGCTTTCCATCTGCTAAAGAGTAAATCACTCCAAGGGAATGGAAGTTTAGTGAAGAACATGTCATTATGGAAATTTAATGCATTTTGATTTGCTGATGCTATTTCAGCTTTATAATAATACTTCTCCAATTCACATGTATATGCATCAAAATAATTGATATCACACATTTGTAAATTGTAAAGCATAGTGAGGTACTTTTGCTTTTTAATTTGTTTTTCATTCAAACGATGTTGAGAATAATCTTCTCCAAGAAATTCCCTCCGAATTTCATTTTCTATCTTATTAATGATAGTCTTGTTGTCATTCATGGTAGTTCCTCCCAAATACCTTACCTTTGTTTCTTTAGGTAACGCTGTAAACCAGTCGGCTACTTTGCCACTTAAAGTTAAAGGAATGAAGATTTTTAACTCTTCACCATCAGTTCAAGTGACTCCAGTGTAGATAAGTAATGCTTTTACCCATTCTTTAATGACGTCATCTGTATTAGTCACACAATCAACATTCAAAACTGCACCTGCGTTGGCAAGTGGATAAGCATGACCAGGATGAGGAAACAAATGTCTTCCTCCTATTCATCTTTGTCTTGACGTAGAATGCCTATAACGATATCGTTGTGCTTCCTCTTCATCGCTACTGTCCATTTGACTATCAAGATGAGTCTGATTTTGCATCTATTGTTTGGCCAGTTAATCCTATTTTCCATAATTCTTTATATGGAAGAGTTGAGCTTGAACTTGCTCTATCCATCACTTAAATTTGATAAAGAATCTCTAGCAGGGCTTAATAGTTCAGGTTCAACAAACCAAATCTCATTTGCTAATTCAGCTTACTCTCGAATATGCTTCCAAGGGTCGTCTCGGATTGGGAGACATAGTATATGCCTTTGATGCCATTGTTTGATCTTCTTTTTCTAGAATTTAAACATCACTGCTACTGGATGCGGTATTATTTTTAGACTTCTTGGTCTTTCTTCGAGTCATAAATTGATGAAACTTATAATCATAACTTTGGTTATGTCGTCTAAGGGCATTATCTAACGGAGCTAAAGCTTCATTAATGCTTTCTAAGAAGACTTTTCGTCTTTGCGTTGAATTTACATGATGTAAAGTTTCATGTTCAAGAATACTTCTTGGACTGGGAATAACAATTTCCCCATTTGCTAAGACAAGTGGATTGTCAAAAAACTCATTGTTGAGAGATTCTATACCTCGATGGCTAATACCTATGAAGGTCTCTTTGACCTGGATTAAAAACTCAGTGTTTTCCTCCTCCATGTGGCATCTATTAAGAGCATTTTCTACTATTCTACGTGCAATAAGTTGCTCAGGACTGTAAGGATTCATGAGCTAACTACTAGGTTTCAAGCAAACAAGAAAACCAAGCATGATTATCACTATGATCAATAAAATAATTAGTCAAAGTTTATCTGGGTAAAGAACATATCTATCTTAGATAAGATCAATACCTCACTGGGTAAATGCCTGTTCGCTCGGGATGGCTGCACCAAAGGTACTCCAGATCTTGCTTCCAAGATGAACAATATTGTTTACACAGGTAAACGAAAACTAATTCTTTTATTGATATAGCTAATAAGGATACATTGATCTCCTTGATCGCTCTACTCCCTAAGGGAGTAATTACTCACTCAACATAGATGTTTTTCTCTCTCTCTTGTTTTTCTCCCCTTTCATTCATCTGCTTAGAACCTCATTTATAGCCCTTCGCAACAAACAACTTTTGCTAAAGTAACAATAATGCTTCTACTTTTACTGTAGGTCAATAGTACATTCGTACAATAATTGTTGCTTTAGCATCTGCTTTAGATAGTGTGGTCTACTATTTCTGATTACCTTTGCTTTAGCATCTGCTTTTTGATAGTGGCGAATATGGCTGCTTTTACTGCTCCTTTAGCAGAGGGTCCAACACGCTTCCATCACATCACTCGTAGTGGGCAGATACAGCATCCAGCTGTCTTTTCTTGATGAATAAGTCCGCATAAGTGGACACGTGTATGGTGACTTCCTGGTATTCTGCAGGTAGTGATGAGGCCGATTCCAGCACTTATTTTGTTAAGGGCATCGTACCTAGGTGAACAATTTCCTTTAGCAAATATGTAAATATTACGTAGGGAATTGCACAAGAAACCTTTGTTGGTTTCTCGAATGTGCTGTAATTTTTTAAGAATTACAGTGAATCCGGTAGCTCTTCGGCTGCAAATCCAACCTTCATTAATCTCTAGACATTCTAGTGCCCTGTTCTTTCAAAACTTAAGATTTGCTTTGTTAGGCGTACAAATTTGAACAATAATCCATCCAGGGGCTGGTGTGGGACAAACTTTAGGACTGGTAGATAACAGTTTTAGAACAACCATATCTGACCTCGAACTCTTTCGAAACTTTTTAGCGGCTTCGATAATGGACTTGGGCATTCCTAAGATTTCACGATTGCCTGGTGAGCAGGTGATGCTTCCAAAGAAACCATAGATCACTGTTCTAGTGACATCATCGGTGTTACTTCCTACAAGGAAATAAATTCTAGGATAGATCCCAGAAGTGTCAATAATTTGGCTGTTAATATCCTGGGCTGTATATACCCAATCAGTGTAGGAAACGTATTGTTCCATTGACAAGGCTTGCTTTATTGTAGGCTCTTGTGAAGGTTTATATGCCTTTGGGATGATGACTGTAAAGTCATCTTCCTTAGTTTCTGAGGATACAGGGGACAACTGAGCCTTTCCTTTCGTTTGGAAAGTAGGCTGAGGTGTGCCTTCTGTTGACAACAGTCATACTCCTTCTTAGAGTTCTTTAGCACGCTGGCATGCCTGAAGAAAGGTTTGATGAGTTTCTTCAGTCATTTCTATGGCTTCCAATGCCATTATTTCATCAAGGCTAGAAAGCGCTTGAAGAATGCGAGGATGGACTTCCTCTTTGATTTCATGATGAACTTGTGTTACCCTTTCTTGGGCAATACATAGCTCATGAACGGCCATCTCAAGCAGGACTTTGATGTCTGTTATTGGGCTGATTTGTTCACCTATTTGCTTCCCTGCTAAGAAAATCAGCAAGATGGTTATTCTTACCTTTGATATGTTCAATATCGAATTGATATTCTTGAAGATACTGCTGCCATCTATGGCATCGCTTGTATTTTGGAGTATAAGGAACCTTATTAAAAATATAAGCTTTTACATTTGTATTGTCAGTTCTTACTAAAAAACGGACTGGAAGGATAAAGAAATGGAATTTAGCAAAGCTTCGTTTTAAAGCTAATAATTCCTTTTCATTACTGTGGTAATTAACTTCAGCTGGTTTGAAACTCCCATTAGCATATCTACAGATATGCTCTTTATTATCAGACTTTCTTGCTTTGAGGATTCCCCCCCAGTAAAGATCTGATGCGTCGGTTTCGATGATAAGCTGATCACCTTCTTCTGGTATGGCTAGCTTTGGTAATTGGGCACACAACTTCTTTAGTTGTTGAACTAGGCTAGTATGGTAGTCCTGCCAGTGTAAGTTCAGTCTCTTCTTTAATAAATCCCGTAAAGGACCTCGTAACCAAGCAAGGTTAGGGATAATATCATTGATGTAGTTAATACATCCTAGAAACCTTTCTACCTGTGTTCGTTCAGTTAATTTGTCTGGAAAATTTGCAATCTTTTCACACACATGGGGTTGCATTTCAATACCTTGGTGATCGATTCTAAGACCTAGGAATTCTATTTGTTCCTTGGCTATCTCAGCCTTTTTTGCTGATAGAATTAAGCCATGATTGCGACTTTTTTCTATGAACTTCATAAGATGTGTAGCATGATCTGCAATATTAGATGAAAAGATTAAAATATCATCAACATATACTAAACAAAAGTCTGAGTATTCATTGAAGATATTGTCCATTCTTCACTGGAAGATTTGAGGGGCATTTTTTAGTCCCATAGGCATGACATTCCAAATATACTGACCTTGAGGAGTGCTGAAAGCCGTTAAAGGTTTAGCTGATTCTTTCAACTTTATTTGATAAAAGCCTGATTTGCAATCAAATTTTGAAAACCACTTCTTATTGAGGGTTTTGTTAATGAGTAACTCTTTATTTGGGAGAAAGTATCCGTCAAAAACGGTTAACTCATTTAATCGTTTATAATTAATAACCATTCTTGGTTTACCTCATTTTTGTTAAGAATGTTTGTTAACCATAAAGGCGGGGCTACTGTGAGGACTTTTGTTATCCTCTGTGCTTTTAAAGGCAAGCTGTTTGTCTTCGAGTTCTTGAAGTCGAATTTTGAATTCTAATTCATCTGCTTAGTTATACCTCATGGGCTTGACTCTAATAATAGAATGGGCCTCTTTGAGTTGGATATCGGCATAGGACTTGTCTTTGTCCCAATATTTTAATGGGTTGTCATTAAAATTAGCTTGAAGGAGGGCCTTGACTTCTTCTTCAAGACGGAACTCTAATGCTCATTATATATAGGAAAGAGCATTTAATAATTGGGCCTGAGTTTTGGATCTGTATTTGGGCCATTTTGCATTTTTGCGTTTTGTATTTTTGGGATATGGGTTATCACCATGCTGGCTGCGTGGATGAAATGTGATAGCCGTTCGCAGTTGAGGATGGGGTACAAGGTTAGACTTGATCTAATGACCACATGCTTAGTAACACTCACATTGTTGATCAATTTCTCGACAAAGCTACTTTTCAGAAAGGTCTAGATACACTCATAATTATCACTCTGATGCATAATCGCATAGCCAATCGATCCGAAGCCCTAATCGGCATCCTTAAAGGAAACCGCATTTACCAGAATATAGGTTTTACTACCTACCCTGGTTATGGTATCCCCATCAAAGATTTAGACAGCAACCGTGCCTTAAATCTCGCTATAACTTTAAAAGAGTTGATTTATTGGAAAGCTTGCATCATTCTCCCTTTACCATTTACACTATGGTAAGTTACATGCGTAGTAACACTCAAATTGTTGATCAATTTCTCGACAAAGAAGAAATTGAACTTGATGATATCTTTTCTGATATTTGTGAGGTGCAACAGGTATCTCGATCTGCCATCCAACTTACAAAAGAATGGCAAATTGATATTCAGAGAAAACCACTTTTGGATAGACATCATAGCTTTATAGGACGCTATTCAATTGATGGCAATACACTTCGCTCTCAGTCAATTGAACGACTGTCTGTTCCTAAACTAGCCAATTTCCAGCTAGTAACTAAGATCTTTCTTACTAAATGGCATGATGGTCTAATATGGATTAACCCAGACATACAGCATAACTATGCTGGTCCTGACTTATACCCTCAGATCAAAGAACATAAACTTACATATGTTCCTATCTTATTTGGGTCTGTAGAACGGATCATTCATATTGAAACCCAACCTTTCACCACAAAGGCAGATTTATTACTTGCAATGCGTTTCCTCACAGAAACCACCTATTCTGTCACTGAACATTCTTTAACCATTAAACTCAATGGTGCACTAATTCAAGCCAGCCGAACCTATGATTAAAGTCCCCTACATCAAGGTTGAACTAGTTTATAGGTTTCATAAACCTAAATGGTTCCATGCTATGATCGACACCGGATCAGATGTCACAATGGCTTCAGCCAATTCTTACCCAGAACGTTACTGGAAAGAGCTCCACAAGCCTTTACAAGTTGTTGTAGCCTCCGGCCAAATAGCCAAATTAAACAAAGCAGTATTTGGCCAGTTCGTTGCCATTTTTGACAGCACTACTGGACAGCATAAATTCCGCCTCTACCCATTGTGGTTATTCAAGCCCCTAAAAATGCTACCTATAATCTCCTTTTAGGTGTTGATTTTCTCAACCGTTTCAAAGAATATTGCTCTAATTATTCTCAGATTAGATTCCTCACCCCATGTGGTCATTGGATCAAGTCTAGCCTTGTACCCCATCCTCAACTGCGAACGGCTATCACATTTCATCCACACAGCCAGCGTGGTGATAACCCATATCCCAAAAATACAAAACAGCCCAAATACGGATCCAAAACTCAGGCCCAATTATTAAATGCTCTTTCCTATACACAATGAGCATTAGATTTCCGTCTTGAAGAAGAGGTCAAGGCCCTCCTTCAGGCTAATTTTGATGACAACCCATTAAAATATTGGGACAAAGACAAGTCCTACGCCGATATCCAACTCAAAGAGGCCCATTCTATTATTAGAGTCAAGCCCATGAGGTATAACTAAGCGGATGAATTAGAATTCAAAATCCAACTTCGAGAACTCGAAGAAAAACAGCTTGCCTTTAAAAGCATTAAGGATAACAAAAGTCCTCACAGTAGCCCCGCCTTTATGGTTAACAGCCATTCTAAACAAAAACGAGGTAAACCTAGAATGGTTATTAATTATAAACGATTAAATAAGTTAACCGTTTTTGACGGATTCTTTCTCCCAAATAAAGAGTTACTCGTTAACAAAACCCTCAATAAGAAGTGATTTTCAAAATTTGATTGCAAATCAGGCTTTTATCAAATAAAGTTGAAAGAATCAGCTAAACCTTTAACGGCTTTCAGCACTCCTCAAGGTCAGTATATTGGGAATGTCATGCCTATGGGACTAAAAAATGCCCCTCAAATCTTCCAGCGAAGAATGGTCAATATCTTCAATGAATACTCATACTTTTGTTTAGTATATGTTGATGATATTTTAATCTTTTCATCTAATATTGCAGATCATGCGACACATCTTATGAAGTTCATAGAAAAAAGTCGCAATCATGGCTTAATTCTATCAGCAAAAAAGGCTGAGATGGTCAAGGAACAAATAGAATTCCTAGGTCTTAGAATCGATCACCAAGGTATTGAAATGCAACCCCATGTGTGTGAAAAGATTGCAAATTTTCCAGACAAATTAACTGAACGAACACAGGTAGAAAGGTTTCTAGGATGTATTAACTACATCAATGATATTATCCCTAACCTTGCTTGGTTACGAGGTCCTTTACGGGATTTATTAACGAAGAGACTGAACTTACACTGGCAGGACTACCATACCAGCCTAGTTCAACAACTAAAGAAGTTGTGTACCCAATTACCAAAGCTAGCCATACCAGAAGAAGGTGATCAGCTTATCATCGAAACCGACGCATCAGATTTTTACTGGGGAGGAATCCTCAAAGCAAGAAAGTCTGATAATAAAGAGCATATCTGTAGATATGCTAATGGGAGTTTCAAACCAGCTGAAGTTAATTACCACAGTAATGAAAAGGAATTATTAGCTTTAAAATGAAGCTTTGCTAAATTCCATTTCTTTATCCTTCCAGTTCGTTTTTTAGTAAGAACTAACAATACAAATGTAAAAGCTTATATTTTTAATAAGGTTCCTTATACTCCAAAATACAAGCGATGCCATAGATGGCAGCAGTATTTTCAAGAATATCAATTCGATATTGAACATATCAAAGGTAAGAATAACCATCTTGCTGATTTTCTTAGTAGGGAAGCAAATGGGTGAAGAAGTCAGCCCAACAACAGACATGAAAGTCCTGCTTGAGATGGCCATTCATGAGCTATGTGTTGCCCCAGAAAGGGTAACACAAATTCATCATGAAATCCAAGAGGAAGTCTATCCTTGCATTCTTCAAGCGCTTTCTAGCCTTGATGAAATAATGGCATTAGAAGCCATGGAAATGACTGAAGAAACTCATCAAACCTTTCTTCAGGCATACCAGCATGCTAAAGAACTCCAAGAAGGAGTACGATTATTGTCAACAGAAGGCACACCTCAGCCTACTTTCCAAACGAAAGGAAAGGCTCAATTGTCCCCTACATCCTCAGAAACTGAGGAAGATGACTTTACAGTCATCGTCCCAAAGGCGTATAAGCCTTCACAAGAGCCTACAATAAAGCAGGCCTTGTCAATAGAACAATATGTTTCCTGCACTCGTTGGGTATATACAGCCCAGGATACTAACAGTCAAATTATTGACACTTCTGGGATCTATCGTAGAATTCATTTCCATGTAGGAAGTCACACCGATGATGTCACTAGAGCAGTGACCTATGGTTTCTGTGGAAGCATCACCTGCTCACCAGGCAACCCTGAAATCTTAGGAGTGCACCAGCCCATTATCGAAGCCACTAAAAAGATTCGAAAGAGTTCGAGGTCAGATATGGTTGTTCTAAAAGTGTTATCTGCCAGTCCTGAAGTTTGTCCCACACCAGCCCCTAGATGGATTATTATTCAAATTTGTTCGCCTAACAAAGTAAATCTTAAGTTCCGATAGAACAGGGCACTAGAATGTCCAGAGATCAATGAAGGTTGGATTTGCAGCCGAAGAGCTACCGGATTCACTGTAATTCTTAAAAAATTACAGCACATCCGAGAAACCAACAAAGGTTTCTTGTACAATTCTCCAAGTAATATTCACATATTTGCTGAAGGAAATTGTACACCTAGGTACGATGCCCTTAACAAAATAAGTGCTGGAATCAGCCTCATCACTACCTGCAGAATACCAGGAAGTCACCATACACATGTCCATTTATGCGGACTTATTCATTAAGAAAAGACAGCTGGATGCTGTATCTGCCCACTACGAGTGATGTGATGGAAGCGTGTTGGACCCTCCACTAAAGGAGCAGCAAAAGCAGCCATATTCGCCACTATCAAAAAGCAGATGCTAAAGCAAAGGTAATCAGAAAAAGTAGACCGCACTATCTAAAGCAGATGCTAAAGCAACAATTATTGTACGATTGTACTATTCATCTACAGTAAAAGTAGAAGCATTATTGTTACTTTAGTAAAAGTTGTTTGTTGCAAAGGGCTATAAATAAGGTCCCAAGCAGATGAATGAAAGGGGAGAAAAACAAGAGAGAGAGAAAAACATCTATGTTGAGTGAGTAATTACTCCCTTAGGGAGTAGAGTGATCAAGGAGATCAATGTATCCTTATTAGCTATATCAATAAAAGAATTAGTTTTCATTTATCTGTGTAAATAATATCTTTCATCTTGGAAGCAAGATCTGGAGTACCTTTGGTGCAGCCGTAAGTAGCCATAGACAGGTGATCGCGGGCGAACAGGCATTTCCCCAGTGAGGTATTGATCTTATCTAAGATAAATATGTTCTTTACCCAGATAAACTTTGACTAATTATTTTGTTGATATTAGTGATAATGATGCTTGGTTTTCTTGTTTGCTTCAAACCTAGTAGTTAACTCATGAATCCTTACAGTCTTAAGCAACTTATTGCACGTAGAATAGTAGAAAATGCTCTTAATAGATGCCACACGGAAAAGGTAAACACTGAGTTTTTAATCCAGGTTAAAGAGACCTTAATAGGTATTAGTGATCGAGGTAGAGAATCTCTCAACAATGAGTTTTTTGACAATCCACTTGTCTTAGCAGATGGAGAAATTGTTATTCCCACTCCAAGAAGTATTCTTGAACATGAAACTTTACATCATGTAAATTCAATGCAAAGACAAAAAGTCTTCTTAGAAAGCATTAATGAAGCTTTAGCTTGTTAGATAATGCCCTTAGACGACATAACCAAAGTTGTGATTATAAGTTTCATCAATTTATGACTCGAAGAAAGACCAAGAAGTCTAAAAATAATTCCGCATCCAGTAGCAGTAATGTTTAAATTCTGGAAAAAGAAGATCAAACAATGGTATCAGAGCCATATACTATGTCTCCTAATCCGAGACGACCCTTGGAAGCATATTCGAGAGCAAGTTGAATTAGCAAATGAGATTTGATTTGTTGAACCTGAACTAGCAAGCCCTGCTAGAGATTCTCTATCAAATTTAAGTGATGGATAGAGCAAGTTCAAGCTCAACTCTTCCATATAAAGAATTATAGAAAACAGGATTAACTGGCCAAACAGTAGATGCAAAATTAGAAAGCATTTACGAGGGACTAGGAAAGGTCCAAAAATTAGTTCTTAATGTCATTAATAACGAACAAAAAATAGTTCATAGAAAGATGAGGTTTAATCCTTCAATTGATCCCACCGAACCAGGTTATCCGTCCATTACGAATATGGTAAGGACTTTTTACTCATTAGAAGAGTTAGAAAAGGAATATGATCAGGCTAATTCTGAAGAAGAAGAAGAAATCCTTGATAAAATTAATCAGTTACAATTACAATGTAATATGGAAGCAACTGGCGAAACATCACAGGGAAATCCTTTAGTTGTACAGGATTCTGCCTAATCTGGAGCATCCGAAATCCATCTAGGTAGTCAGACTCATCTTGATAGTCAGATGGACAGTAGCAACGAAGAGGAAGCACAACGATGTCGTTATAGGCATTCTACGTCAAGACAAAGACGAACAGGAGGAAGACATTTGTTTCCTCATCCTGGTCATGCTTATCCACTTACCAACGCAGGTGCAATTTTGAATATTGAATGTGTGACTAATACAGATGACGTCATTAAAGAATGGGTAAAAGTATTACTTAGCTACACTAGAGTCACTAGAACTGATGGTGAAGAGTTAAAAATCTTCATTCCTTTAACTTTAAGTGGCAAACTAGTCGACTGGTTTACAGTATTACCTGAAGAAACAAAGGTAAGGTATTTGGGAGGAACTACCACGAATGACAACAAGACTATCATTAATACGATAGAAAATGAAATTCGGAGGGATTTTCTTGGAGAAGATTATTCTCAACATCGTTTGAATGAAAAACGAATTAAAAAGCAAAAGTACCTCACTATGCTTTACAATTTACAAATATGTGATATCAATTATTTTGATGCATATACATGTGAATTGGAGAAGTATTATTATAAAGCTGAAATAGCATCAGCAAATCAAAATGCATTAAATTTCCATAATGACATATTCTTCACTAAACTTCCATTCCCTTGGAGTGATTTACTCTTTAGCAGATGGAAAGCTGCAGATAGACCAGAAAGAATAGATACGTTAAGCGCACGTATCGAATTTGCAAGAATCACATTAGAATACGAATGTGAAAAGGCATACAAGTGAAAAACACTTCAAAAGGATCAGAAGAAGTTAAAGTGCAAGGATCAATTATATTATACTAGCAAGTATGGATGTCAACTTGACAAAACCAAGAAGAAAAAGAAGTTCAAAGCAAAGAAACAGCTTGGGAAAAGGCTTAAGAGTGCCTCTAAACCTTTCAAGAAAAGGAAAAAGTTTTTTAAAACGAACAAGATTAAGAAAAAGAAAGAGGAAACTAAGCCTACTTCTAAACAAATCCAGAAGCAAGATTGCAGGTGTTGGAATTGCAATGAAAAAGGCCATTTCGCCAATGAATGCCCTAGGCAGATTAACTTCGCAGGTGTTGTTCTAATTAATTCCTTGAACAAATTTCAGGTTACGAAGAGATTCAATATTCAGACATTGAATCAGAAGACGAAATGCTCGTCTTAACTTATTTGAGCAGCACATCTGAAGATGAATCAGAATGAAGCACACGAACATCATGAGGAAGGAGAATCCTCAGGTAGGTACTCTAACGAAGTACTTTTTGATAAAAAGAAATAATAAAAAAATATTATCTAAACATATGAAGATAAATGAGCAAGAAGGCTTTAGAAAGACCTTGTTAGGTATATTCAAACGAAAGAATATCCAATATTTGGTACTAGTATTCAGGAAATACCCATCCCAGGCAATATTGTTGAAGGACAGGTTGAATTGCCTTTGATCACCCTAGATCAAGTCAGACAGAAAATTAGAAAACTGCCTGATAAAGACCGAGCTAAAATTGGATATATACATTTTGGTGCAGTACGCATTCATCTGAAAGCTACCTTTTAGAAAGGTCTAGATACAC
Source organism: Carnegiea gigantea (assembly GCA_029747015.1). Lineage (NCBI taxonomy): Eukaryota > Viridiplantae > Streptophyta > Magnoliopsida > Caryophyllales > Cactaceae > Carnegiea > Carnegiea gigantea. Next base: position 81,788 of record JAKOGI010002535.1, read on the forward strand.
CCATAATTATCACTCTGATGCATAATCGCATAGCCAATCGATTTGAAGCCCTAATCGGCATCTTTAAAGGAAATCTCATTCTCCAGAATATAGGTTTTACTACCTACCCAGGTTATGGTACCCCCATCAAAGATTTAGACACCAACTGTGCCTTAAATCTCTTTTATAACTTTAAAAGAGTTGATGTATTGGAAAGCTTGCATCATTCTTCCTTTACCATTTACACTACGGTAAGTTACATGCTTAGTAACACTCACATTGTTGATCAATTTCACGACAAAGAAGAAATTGAACTTGATGATATCTTTTCTGATATTTGTGAGGTGCAACAGGTATCTCGATCTGCCATCCAACCAACCAAAGAATGGCAAATTGACATTCAGGGAAAATCACTTTTGGATAGACATCATAGCTTTACAGGATGCTATTCAATTGAGGGCAGTACACTTCGCTCTCAGTCAATTGAACGACTGCCAGTTTCTAAACTAGCCAATTTCCAGCTAGTAGCTAAGATCTTTTCCACTCAATGGCGTGATGGTTTAATATGGATTAACCCAGCCATACAGCATAACTATGCTGGTCCTGACTTATGCGCTCAGATCCAAGAACATAAACTCACATATGTTCCTATCTTATTTGGATCTGCAGAACGGATCATTCATATTGAAACACAACCTTTCACCACAAAGGCAGATTTATTATTTGGAATGCGTTTCCTCACAGAAACCACCTATTCTGTCACTGAGCATTCTTTAACCATTAAACTCAATGATGCACTAATTCAAGCCAGCCGGACCTATGATTAAAGTTCCCTACATCAAGGTTGAACTAGTTTATAGGTTTTATAAACCTGAATGGTTCCATGCTATGATCGACACCAGATCAGATGTCACAATGGCTTCAGCCAATTCTTACCCAGAACGTTCCTGGAAAGAGCTCCACAAGCCTTTACAAGTTGTTGTAGCCTCCGACCAAATAGCCAAATTAAACAAAGCAGTATTTGGCCAGTTCATTGCCATTTTTGACAGCACTACTAGACAGCATGAAATTCTGCCTTTACCCATTATGGTGATTCAAGCCCCTAAAAATGCTACCTATAATCTCCTTTTAGGTGTTGATTTTCTCAACCGTTTCAAAGAATATTGCTCTAATCATTCTCAGATTAGATTCCTCACCTCATGTGGTCATTGGATCAAGTCTAACCTTGTGCCCCATCCTCAACTGCGAATGGCTATCGCATTTCATCCACACAGCCAGCATGGTGATAACCTATATCCCACTCAGGCCCAATTATTTTTGGGATATAGGTTATCACCATGCTGGCTGCGTGGATGAAATGTGATAGCCGTTCGCAATTGAGGATGGGGTATGAGGTTAGACTCGATCCAATGACCACATGAGGTGAGGAATCTAATCTGAGAATGATTAGAGCAATATTCTTTGAAACGGTTGAGAAAATCAACACCTAAAAGGAGATTATAGGTAGCATTTTTAGGGGCTTGAATAACCACAGTGGGTAGAGGCAGAATTTTATGCTGTTTAGTAGTGCTATCAAAAATGGCAATGAACTGGCCAAATACTGCTTTGTTTAATTTGGCTATTTCGCCGAAGGCTACAATAACTTGTAAAGGCTTGTGGAGCTCTTTCCAGTAACGTTCTGGGTAAGAATTGGCTGAAGCCATTGTGACATCTGATCCGGTGTCGATCATAGCATGGAACCATTTAGGTTTATGAACCCTATAAACTAGTCTAACCTTGATGTAGGGAACTTTAATCATAGGTTTGGCTGGCTTGAATTAGTACACCATTGAGTTTAATGGTTAAAGAATGCTCAGTGACAGAATAGGTGGTTTCTGGGAGGGAACGTATTCCAAGTAATAAATCTGCCTTTGTGGTGAAAGGTTGGGTTTCAATATGAATGATCCGTTCTACAGATCCAAATAAGATAGGAACGTATGTGAGTTTATGTTCTTGGATCTGAGGGTATAAGTCAGGACCAGTATAGTTATGCTGTATGGCTGGGTTAATCCATATTAAACCATCACGCCATTGAGTAAGAAAGATCTTAGTTACTAGCTGGAAATTGGCTAGTTTAGGAACAGGCAGTCGTTCAATTGACTGAGAGCGAAGTGTATTGCCATCAATTGAATAGCGTCCTGTAAAGCTATGATGTCTATCCAAAAGTTTTTCTCTGAATGTCAATTTGCCATTCTTTTGTTGGTTGGATGGCAGATCGAGATACCTGTTGCACCTCACAAATATCAGAAAAGATATCATCAAGTTCAATTTCTTCTTTGTCGAGAAATTGGTCAACAATGCGAGTGTTACTAAGCATGTAACTTACCATAGTGTAAATGGTAAAGGGAGAATGATGCAAGCTTTCTAATAAATCAACTCTTTTAAAGTTATAGCAAAGATTTAAGGCACGGTTGGTGTCTAAATCTTTGATGGGGATACCATAGCCTGGGTAGGTAGTAAAACCTATATTCTGGTAAATGAGGTTTCCTTTAAGGATGCCGATTAGGGCTTCGGATCGATTGGCTATGCGATTATGCATCAGAGTGATAATTATGGGTGTATCTAGACCTTTCTGAAAGGTAGCTTTCAGATGAATGCGTACTGCACCAAAATGTATATATCCAATTTTAGCTCGGTCTTTATCAGGCAGTTTTCTAATTTTCTGTCTAACTTGGTCTAGGGTGATCAAAGGCAATTCAACCTGTCCTTCAGCAATATTATTTGGGATGGGTATTTCCTGAGTACTAGTATCAAAATATTGGATATTCTTTCGTTTGAATATATCTAACAAGGTCTTTCTAAAGCCTTCTTGCTCATTTATCTTCATATGTTTAGGAAATATTTTTTGATATTTCTTTTTATCAAAAAATACTTCGTTAGAGTACCTACCTGAGGATTCTCCTTCCTCATGATGTTCGTGTGCTTCATTCTGATTCATCTTCAGATGTGCTGCTCAAATAAGTTAAGACGAGGATTTCGTCTTCTGATTCAATGTCTGAATATTGAATCTCTTCGTAACCTGAAATTTGTTCAAGGAATTCATTAGAGCAAACACCTGCAAAGTTAATCTGCCTAGGGCATTCATTGGCGAAATGGCCTTTTTCATTGCAATTCCAACACCTGCAATCTTGCTTCTGGATTTGTTTAGAAGTAGGCTTAGTTTCCTCTTTCTTTTTCTTAATCTTGTTCTTTTTAAAAAACTTTTTCCTTTTCTTAAAAGGTTTAGAGGCACTCTTAAGCCTTTTCCCAAGCTGTTTCTTTGCTTTGAACTTCTTTTTCTTCTTGGTTTTGTCAAGTTGACATCCAAACTTGCTAGGATAATATAATTGATCCTTGCACTTTAACTTCTTCTGATCCTTTTGAAGTATTTTTCGCTTGTATGCGTTTTCACATTCGTATGCTAATGTGATTCTTGCAAATTTGATACGTGCGCCTAACGTATCTATTCTTTCTGGTCTATCTGCAGCTTTCCATCTGCTAAAGAGTAAATCACTCCAAGGGAATGGAAGTTTAGTGAAGAACATGTCATTATGGAAATTTAATGCATTTTGATTTGCTGATGCTATTTCAGCTTTATAATAATACTTCCCCAATTCACATGTATATGCTTCAAAATAATTGATATCACATATTTGTAAATTATAAAGCATAGTGAGGTACTTTCGCTTTTTAATTCGTTTTTCATTCAAACGATGTTGAGAATAATCTTCTCTAAGAAATTCCCTCCGAATTTCATTTTCTATCGTATTAATGATAGTCTTGTTGTCATTTGTGGTAGTTCCTCCCAAATACCTTACCTTTGTTTCTTCAGGTAATGCTGTAAACCAGTCGGCTACTTTGCCACTTAAAGTTAAAGGAATGAAGATTTTTAACTCTTCACCATCAGTTCTAGTGACTCCAGTGTAGATAAGTAATGCTTTTACCCATTCTTTAATGACGTCATTTGTATTAGTCACACAATCAAGATTCAAGACTGCACCTGCGTTGGTAAGTGGATAAGCATGACCAGGATGAGGAAACAAATGTCTTCCTCCTGTTCATCTTTGTCTTGACGTAGAATGCCTATAACGATATCGTTGTGCTTCCTCTTCATCGCTACTGTCCATCTGACTATCAAGATGAGTCTGACTACGTAGACGGATTTCGGGTGCTCCAGATTGGGCAGAATCCTGTACAACTAAAGGATTTCCTTGCGATGTTTCGCCAGTTGCTTTTATATTGCATTGTAATTGTAACTGATTAATTTTATCAAGGATTTCTTCTTCTTCTTCTTCAGAATTAGCCTGATCATATTCCTTTTCTAACTCTTCTAATGAGTAAAAAGTCCTTACCATATTCGTAATGGATGGATAACCTGGTTTGGTGGGATCAATTGAAGGATTAAACCTCATTTTTCTACGAACTATTTTTTGTTTGTTATTAATGACATTAAGAACTAATTTTTGGACCTTTCCTAGTCCCTCGTAAATGCTTTCTAATTTTGCATCTGCTGTTTGGCCAGTTAATCCTGTTTTCCATAATTCTTTATATGGAAGAGTTGAGCTTGAACTTGCTCTATCCATCACTTAAATATGATAGAGAATCTCTAGCAGGGCTTACTAGTTCAGGTTCAACAAGCCAAATCTCATTTGCTAATTCAGCTTGCTCTCGAATATGCTTCCAAGGGTCGTCTCGGATTAGGAGACATAGTATATGGCTCTGATACCATTGTTTGATCTTCTTTTTCCAGAATTTAAACATTACTGCTACTGGATGCGGAATTATTTTTAGACTTCTTGGTCTTTCTTCGAGTCATAAATTGATGAAACTTATAACCACAACTTTGGTTATGTCGTCTAAGGGCATTATCTAACGAAGCTAAAGCTTCATTAATGCTTTCTAAGAAAACTTTTTGTCTTTGCATTGAATTTACATGATGTAAAGTTTCATGTTCAAGAATACTTCTTGGACTGGGAATAACAATTTCTCCATCTGCTAAGACAAGTGAATTGTCAAAAAACTCATTGTTGAGAGATTTTATACCTCGATGACTAATACCTATTAAGGTCTCTTTAACCTGGATTAAAAACTCAGTGTTTTCCTTTTCCATGTGGCATCTATTAAGAGCATTTTCTACTATTCTACGTGCAATAAGTTGCTCAGGACTGTAAGGATTCATGTGTTAACTACTAGGTTTCAAGCAAACAAGAAAAGCAAGCATCATTATTACTAATATCAATAAAATAATTAGTAAACGTTTATCTGGGTAAAGAACATATTTGTCTTAGATAAGATCAATACCTCACTGGGTAAATGTCTGTTCGCCCGCGACCACCTGTCTATGGCCACTTACGGCTGCACCAAAGGTACTCCAGATCTTGCTTCCAAGATGAAAGATATTATTTACATAGATAAACGAAAACTAATTCTTTTATTGATATAGCTAATAAGGATACATTGATCTCCTCGATCACTCTACTCCCTAAGGGAGTAATTACTCACACAACATAGATGTTTTTCTCTCTCTCTTGTTTTTCTCCCCTTTCATTCATCTGCTTAGAACCTTATTTATAGCCCTTCGCAACAAATAACTTTTGCTAAAGTAACAATAATGCTTCTACTTTTACTGTAGGTGAATAGTACATTCGTACAATAATTGTTGCTTTAGCATCTGCTTTAGATAGTGCGGTCTACTTTTTCTGATTACCTTTGCTTTAGCATCTGCTTTTTGATAGTGGCGAATATGGCTGCTTTTACTGCTCCTTCAGTGGAGGGTCCAACACGCTTCCATCACATCACTTGTAGTGGGCATATACAGCATCCAGCTGTCTTTTCTTGATGAATAAGTCCGCATAAGTGGACACGTGCATGGTAACTTCCTGGTATTCTGCAGGTAGTGATGAGGCTGATTCTAGCACTTATTTTGTTAGGGGCATTGTACCTAGGTGTACAATTTCCTTCAGTAAATATGTAAATATTACTTGGGGAATTGTACAAGAAACCTTTGTTGGTTTCTCGGATGTGCTGTAATTTTTTAAGAATTACAGTGAATCCGGTAGCTCTTCGGCTGCAAATCCAACCTTCATTGATCTCTGGACATCCTAGTGCCCTGTTCTTTTGGAACTTAAGATTTGCTTTGTTAGGCGTACAAATTTGAACAATAATCCATCCAAGGGCTGGCGAGGGACAAACTTCAGGACTGGTAGATAACAGTTTTAGAACAACCATATCTGACCTCGAACTCTTTCGAAACTTTTTAGCAGCTTCGATAATGGACTTGGGCATTCCTAAGATTTCACGGTTGCCAGGTGAGCAGGTGATGCTTCCACAAAAACCATAGATCACTACTCCAGTGACATCATCGGTGTTACTTCCTGCAAGGAAATAAATTCTAGGATAGATCCCAGAAGTGTCAATAATTTGACTGTTAGTATCCTGGGCTGTATATACCCAATGAGTGTAGGAAACATATTGTTCCATTGACAAGGCCTGCTTTATTGTAGGCTCTTGTGAAGGCTTATACGCCTTTGGGACGATGACTGTAAAGTCATCTTCCTTAGTTTTTGAGGAGGCAGGGGACAACTGAGTCTTTCCTTTCATTTGGAAAGTAGGCTGAGGTGTGCCTTCTGTTGACAATAGTCGTATTCCTTCTTAGAGTTCTTTAGCACGCTGGCATACCTGAAGAAAGGTTTGATGAGTTTCTTCTGTCATTTCTGTTGAATTCGTGAGTATACAACCACAAGAGGGGGGGTGAATTGTGGTGTCTGATTTTCGCGTTGTAAATAACAAACACCCTAGTAGAGGTTGTTCTCAAATGACAAACACCCTGATAGCTTGTTTGCACGGGGTGTTCTCAATTATTGCAGATGCGAAAATCACCAAGATAAATGCGGAAAATAAAGCACACACAATTTTTACGTGGAAAACACCTCTAGCCCAACTGAGGTGTGAAAAACCACGACCTACCTCGTGTAGGATTTAACCACTTTTACTAACGGGCTTCACACGTTACAAATGTAACACACCTTGTTACAACTTGCAACCACGTAACCTTCTTCCCAAAGACAGGTTACACCACGTCCAACCTTCGCAAGATTAGACACGTCCAAGTCCACACGACTAGGACACACTCACTCACTTTTCTGATTCAAGATCAGGGTTATAAACACCTTACAGGGGGTGCTTCTTACTAAGCAGATGTAAGGTACAATGAAGATCCTATTATGCCAATGGTTTGAAAACTCAAAATCAAACACAGCTTGTCACGACTTGCTTTTCAGAATGAAGCTCAAGAATCTTTGAATGTAAACCGTGTTTTATGATTTTTTCCTGAATTTTTCAAAAAGCGGTGTTTGAGCAAATTCAACCTGAGTTTTCTATCTGGTCTTTTCTCGTGTGTGTGTGTCTACTGGAAGAGAAAAAGCTGAGGTTTTTAAACACAAAAACCAACGGTCATAAGCCACAGAATCAGCTAAGTATGGAAAATGATTTGCAAACATAATATATTCTCCAACGGCTAATGATAAAATTTTGCCAAAATATAAGGGATTTGATATCTTAAAAGATAACCCTTATCTTCCCATAACCGTGAGGTGGAAGCAACCAGAAATTTTCAGCTTTTGAAACTTTATCATATCCGAAAATATGGTCAAAGGAAATCTTTAAGTTTTGGCAAATCTCCCAAAACTTATTTTCGAAAATCTCCCATAATAGTTTCAAGAAATATCCTTTCCAGAGAAATAACAGTTTTGAAATTCAAGGAAAGTAATCTGGAGATCTTAGCCAACTAAAATAAATTTTCAAAGATAACCGGGTGTGGCTACTGCAGTTCAGAAACACCCTAGGCACCCTGTTCGCAGGGTTGTTCGCAACTGGTGTTCTGAAGCACTTAGCGCAAATACCGATTCAAGAGGTGTTTAAAATGATGTTTTCAATATTGGCATATTAACAAGAGTCTAAATAAATAAAGCCTATATACCCGAGACTTCTTGTTTTGAATGTCATCTTGTCCAAGATTTATGGTGCTGCTGTGAACACCAAGGCCACCTTGTTTGCTGGGGTTGTTCTTTCCATTGCTAGAGTTCAGGAACATGCCTTACAATCAACTGTCGAGATGGTGTTCTTGACTTAATATAGAATCACCAAGTAAAACCTGTTTTGAAGACTTGTTCTCACATGTAGCAAACCAGTTAGTATAATAAAGAACATAAACACCAGTTAGGCCTGTTTGGAGACCGTGTTTGGAGCAACATTACTAGGGCAAATTTTTACATACACTTGGATTTGTTATCATCAAAACTAAATATAATAACTCAACAAATTCCCCCTTTTTGATGATGACAAACCAAGTGACCATATTGACAAAAAAAATTGAATGCTGATAGGGATCCACGTAAGTCAAGGTCCACTTAAGTCAATGCTAGGTTCATTCGTCAATAGGAGGGTTACACTCTTCTTCCCCCTTTTGGCATCATTAAAAAGCATAAACAACATTATGAATGCAAGAAAAGAAGTATGTAGCAGAAGGGGCAAGAAGCATTAATAATGAGATATTGCATTAAAAAATACAATGCCAAAAACGAAATTAAGAAAGGAGGAAACTAGAGAGCAGCTTATACAATCAGGGAGCAGGGGGTGGTTTCGTTTGCAGAGGAGGAATGCTGGGGGCAAGAGTGGAGAGAAGTGCAAGGAGATCTTCATGGCGTTTGGCCGAGAGAGCTCGTTCCTCAGCAAGAGCAGCCTTGACAGCTGAGAGCTCATCCTTGAAGCGAGCATTGTTCTCAAGAACAGCCTCAACCTTGACGGAAGGTTGCCCAGAAACAGGTGGTCGAGGTGGTCGACGTTCCTGTTTGGAAACTGACCCTTTGCCAACCTCATAGCCACACCCTAGGAGAGTGTCAATCCCAATCTCATCAATGATTTGGGCCGCCACTCTTCGTGTGAGCACTATCCCAAAGTGCTCAAGCACCCTTGTCAACAGAAACCCATAGCCAAGATCATGTGCCCGGGTGGTGTTCGCAATTCGCTCTATGTGGCGAATCATGATTGCAGGGAGGTTTACTGGTTCCTCCCGATCCAGTAGGTCCACCAGACATTGATCGAAGGCATCTGCTGAGTTTCGCCCTTGACCTCGTGGTATTATGTTCTTGATAGTGAACATAAACAGTAGTTGGTGCAGGGAGGTCATTTCACCTTTCTTAACCGAAAGGGGTGTTCTCAGGCCCTGTTTTTGACTAAGGCGTTCGGACACCTCTAAGAGCCTGGCTGTTTCCAGGGCAGTTTTGTCTTCCCTCACATACACAGCAAATCCACGAGAGGGGATGCCCAGAATATCACTTAGGGTGGCTTCATCAAAGGAGAAATGACACTCATTGACAGCACTTGTCACTACCCCATTTGTGACAGAGCAGTTGGCATAGAATTCAGCCAACTCGGGCACAGAACACCCTTGCTGGGTGTTTGCAAACAACTCAAGCCAGCCTTGGGCTCGAAGCTTGGTCAAGAACACCCCCAGACCCTGTTCCTCGAAAAAGCTTACATTCACTACCTTCCCCCTGACGACATTGCGCTTCAGCAACTGCGCATGTTTGTCAGACATAGGAGAGGGAGTGAACTGCTTTGGGCGTTTAAGGACAGGAACAAAGGTGGTAGTTTCTGGTAGGGGGGCTGTTCTGGGCTTTCGCTTGAGGGGTGTTTTGGCAGGAGAGGGCTTCACAGCAGGTTTATTGGTTGGTTTTGGAGGAGATTGTTCTTCAGAGGACTCGGAAAACACCGGTGTCCCCTGTTTGAAGGTGGTGTTCTCAGAGTCAGAACTCGAGAACCCTTCAGAAGAAGAAGAAATCTCCTCGATGATAGGGGCAGAGGGTTTGGAGGGACGATGAGAGGATTGAAACGCTAGCCTTGCAGATTTTCGAGAGGGCTTAGAGGATTGAGGAGAAGAGGGAGTTTGAGAGGGTTGAGACCTTGGTTGTAGCCTTGTTCTTGGCGTTTTGCTACGCCTAGCCACGATTTTCACCCTCTTCCTTTTCTCTCTAGTTTGAAAGACTGGAGGGGAGATTTCAGCCTCAGGGAGAGAATTCTTCTCTAGACTCTCCTCTGACGACTCATTCGACTTCCCTTGGAAGTCGACATGCAGATCCTCCACAAACACACCTTTGACAGAGGCAGCCCCTGTTTCTGTCGCGGTGTCAGAGAACAACCCAGAAGAACAGGGCTCAAAATTAAACCCTTCAGGGGTTTCCAAGAATTGTTCTTGAGACCCCGACTTTGTTCCCTCTGACTCAACTGAAATGGGACAAGCAATTGCCCCTACGAGGAACACCAATTCCCTTCGACATTCAAAGGGAATATCATCCATCCCCATTCCCACTGATTTTAGGGACAAGCTTTTCAGGAATTTGAAAGGCTTGTACGAGATTGGGCGAGAAGGAGCAGGGATTGAGGAAGCAAGAACGAGGGCTTTTGAGTGAGAGGTGTTGTTGGAAGCCATTGTTTGCTAGAGGAGAGAGATTAGGGTTTAGAGGGTTTTGCTAGGGTTAGAAAGCAAGAACAGAGGAGAGAGAGAGAGAGAGAGAGAGAGAGAGCAAGACGGGGAAAACAGACACACGCAAAGGGGGTTTTTAAACTCCCTACCCGTTATGAAGGGCCACCTAGGAAACACCTAGAATTTAAGCAGGCAGCATACATTAATGACAATCAAGGCATACCTGTTCGAGCCATCTGTTCTTGAACATGCTTCTCTCATTCCAAGGTCTGTCATGAATACTCTTTCTCCATCTCCCAAGGCAGCAGTCTTCATAATTAATCATAATAGCACACAAGACTACACATATTTGTTAAGCATAGACCACTGTTTTGATAGCAATAATTGCAAACAAGTGGATAGAACAGGTATTATAGGGTGTTTTGTCAGCTTGATCTAACTCTGAGAACAGGTGTTCTCAGGGTGTTTTCACCAACCCCAATTCCAGTCTATTTCTCTCAAATTGGTCTCTAGCTAGTGCCTTAGTGAATATATCAGCAATTTGATTTTCCGTTGAGCAAAAATTCATAGAGATTAAACCCTTTTCAACATTATCTCTCAAGAAATGATGTCGAATGTCAATATGCTTTGTTCTTTTATGTTGACATGGATTTTTGGCAATGTTAATTGCACTTGTGTTATCACAAAAAATAGGAATGCATCCAATGTCAACACAAAAGTCCTTAAGCTGTTTCCTTATCCACAACAGTTGAGCACAACATGAAGCTGCTGTAACATATTCAGCTTCTGCTGTGGACATGGCAATTGAATGTTGCTTCTTGGTAGCCCAAGATACCAAACAAGGTCCAAGAAAGTGAGCCATACCTGAGGTACTCTTTCTATCAACTAGGAATCCAGCATAGTCAGCGTCAGCATATCCAACAAGATCAAAATTACAACCTTTAGGATACCATAAAGCTAAATTGGGTGTATGTTTCAAATACCTTAGTATCCGTTTAACAGCCTTAAGAAGAGTTTCCTTAGGGTTAGCCTGAAAACGGGCACATAAACCAACACTAAAAACAATATCAGGTCTACTAGCGGTTAGGTATAAGAGTGACCCAATCATACCCCTATAGAGTTTCTCCTCAACTGAGGGACTCCCATCATCCATAACCAACTTGGTTGAAGGAGAAATAGGAGTGTCTATGGGTTTGGCTGACTCCATCCCAAAACGCTTAAGTAACTCCTTGATATACTTTTGCTGATGGATCATGGTGCCGTTTGGAGTTTGCTTGATTTGTAAGCCTAAGAAAAAATTAAGCTCACCCATCATGCTCATCTCAAACTCACTCCTTATCATATTTGAAAATTCATTGCATAAATCATGATGAGTTGCACCAAATATAATATCATCAACATATATTTGGACAATCAAAAAATGTTCCCCCTTAGATTTTAGAAACAAGGTATTGTCTACCTTGCCTCTTCTAAAATCATTTTCAAGTAAAAAACTTGACAACCGTTCATACCAAGCTCTTGGAGCTTGTTTTAAACCATAAAGTGCCTTGTCAAGTTTAAAAACATGATTTGGAAAATCACCATTTTCAAAACCAGGGGGTTGTTTGACATACACCTCTTCTTTAAGGTATCCGTTTAGGAATGCACTTTTAACATCCATTTGATATAGCTTGATTTCCATATGAGCTGCAAAGGCTATTAAGATTCGAATAGCCTCAATTCTAGCAACTGGTGCAAAGGTTTCTTCATAGTCGATCCCTTCTTCTTGATTGTATCCTTGTACAACCAGCCGTGCCTTGTTCCTAGTGACTGTTCCTGACTCATCCAGTTTGTTTCGGAACACCCACTTGGTTCCAATGATTGTTCTCTCTGCAGGTTTAGGTACAAGGTGCCATACTTTGTTTCTCTCAAATTGATGAAGCTCTTCTTGCATAGCCGTGATCCAATCTGAATCTGTAAGAGCTTCATTCACACTTTTTGGCTCAATGTTAGAAAGAAAAGCATAGAAAGCACAAAAATTCTTTAACTTAGATCTAGTTTGCACTCCAGTATTAATATCTGACAGGATTTGATCAAGAGGGTGCGAACTATGGTGCTTCCATGGTCGTGAAGTAAGAGGATCCACAGACCCATGCTCTACTCTAGTCGTAACATAATGCTTACGATCATCTCCCGAGCCTGTTTCTGCACATGTTTGTAAGTCTATTCCTGAAGAACACGGTTCCGAACAGGGTTCAGCGGTGTTTTCCCTTGTTTGGTGTTCACCTTGCCTGCTGTTCTGAGGAACACCTTCAGGAGTTGTTTTCTCCATGGTGTTCTTACCTCGTTTATCTTGGAGCAACACTTCTTTTCGAACAAGACCTAATTCAAGTTCATCTTCCTGTGCATCATTCTCACTCAACACGTTAGATTCATTAAAAAGCACATGCACACTTTCCTCAACACACAAGGTTCTTTTGTTAAAGACTTTGTATGCCTTGCTGTGAGAAGAATAGCCAAGGAATATTGCCTCATCACTCCTAGGGTCAAACTTTCCTAAGGCATCCTTTCCATTATTATGCACAAAACACCTACAACCAAATGTCCTTAGGTGCGTAATATTGGGTTTTCTGCCTTTGAAAAGTTCATAAGGAGTTTTATTCAACATGGGTCTGATCATGCATCTATTTATAATGTAACATGAGGTGTTCAATGCTTCTGCCCAAAAATACCTAGGAAGACCACTAGCAATAAGCATTGTTCTGGTCATGTCTTCCAGGGTGCGATTTTTGCGCTCAACCACTCCATTTTATTGGGTGTTCTTGGAGCTGAGAAGTTATGATCAACACCATGTTCATTACAATAGTTGATAAAACTTGCATTTTCAAACTCAGTTCCATGATCAGATCTCAAGCTAATTAAAGAGTGTCCTACTCTCTTTTCAATCTTTTTGAGAAAGGCAATAAAATTCTCAAAGGTTTCATCTTTGGATGCCAAAAATAAGGTCCAAGTAAACCGAGAGTAATCATCCACTACAACAAGCACATACTTTTTCCCACCTCTACTGGTTACCCTCATGGGACCACACAAGTCAATGTGTAATAATTCTAGAGGTCGAGTAGTGCTTACACATTTTTTCGATTTAAAAGAAGATCTGACTTGTTTGCCTTTTGCACAAGCTTCACATACCTTGTCATCATTAAACTTGATGGAAGGTAGTCCAACAACCAAATCTTTGGAAACAAGTTTGTTTAACAAAGATAGGCTTGCATGACCTAGTCTCTTGTGCCATAGCATTATATCATCATTTAATGCATTTAAACAAGTCAGATTATTTTGGGGAAGAGTGGAAATACAGACTTTATAAACATTTTGACATCGCTTCCCCCTCAACACAACATCTCCTGTGTCGTCATTCACAACCAAGCAACGTGTTCGTGAGAACACCACTAGGTTGTTCTTGTCACACAGTTGGGACACACTTAGCAAATTGTGCTTTAAACCATCAACCAAGTGCACATTGTCAATTGAATGGGAGAGAGTTTTACCAATATTACCTATACCGACAATTGTCCCAGACTTGCCGTTTCCAAATGCTACACTCCCACCATTCAGAGCTGTAAGTGAGAGAAAGTTTGATCTTTCACCAGTCATGTGCCGCGAACACCCACTATCAACATACCACAGCTGCCTGTTTTCAAGGTTGTTTTCTGATCTGTTTGACAGGGTGTTTCTTACCCTGTTTGCTGGGTTGTTTGTGGGATTGTTCTCTCTCACTTCAGCCTGCAAAACAAATCACGGGTTAGTTTTGGGAACCCAATCCACTTGGGTCCCATTCCTTTAGACATGTAAAGCTCATCTTTTCTAATCCAGATTTGTTTCACATACCTTTCATTCTTTTCATTGGCATGTTTTCTTAAAGGACAAGAATATCCATAGTGACCAGTTTTACCACAATGAAAGCAAACAATGTTTTCATGTAATCCCACATACTTTCTATGAATTGGGTAAACTGTTCGTTTAGGCTTATACCCAAGTCCCTTTTTGTTTCGACTGTGGTGAGTGTTTAACCAAGCAAGGGCCTGTGAAGATTTGTTCCAGCGTTTGTTTGTGCTAAGCTCGGTTTCCAGTTTTTCTTTATTAGCATGCAAACCCTTGTTCTCTTTGAGCAGGGACTCAACCATTCCTTCCACCTCAAAGAGTTTTTCCTCTATTCGAGAGTAATCTCCTTCTTTTATAAAGAGGTTTTCTTTGAGTATATTAACATTTTCATGTAAACCGAGTTTTTCATTTTTAAGAATTTCATTTTCAAGCTCTAGGTCACGAACTTCTCTTTTTAGATCAGCACATGTGTCGATCAAATTATATAGAAGTTCTTCTAAGGTGGCTTTGTTAAGACCATGTACCTTGTTCTTGAGATCTGAGAAGCTGATTGTTGATTCATCATCTGAATCTGAATCACTTTGTGCCATAAGTGCTACGACTCCTTCTTCAGCTTCAGATTCTCCTTCATCCTCAGAGGAATCTCCCCAAGCAGCCAGCATAGCTTTCGAGAATCGCTTGCCCAAATTGTTTACAGGGTGTTTTCGACCCTGTTTTCGAGGGTGTTCGGGCGTCTGATCTTCTCGAAGCAGAGGGCAATTCTTGACTAAGTGATCTGGTTTGCCGCACTTGAAACACCCTCTGAGCTGTTCTTTGGAGGTGTTTCTGGAATTGCTGAAGCCTTTTCTTTTGTTGTTTTCCTTGACCTTTTTGAAGAATTTCTTGAATTTTCTGGACATTAGGGCCATTTCTTCATCTTCAAGGTCAGAGTCAGTATCCTAATGTGCTTTCACGGCAAGCCCACAATCCTTCTTTTGCTCCTCTTTTTGCTGTGAGTTCTTTCGGAGTTCATAGGTCTGGAGATTACTAATCAACTCGTCGAGGGTGATCTTGTTCATGCCTTTAGCCTCTTAGATGGCTGTTACTTTGGCCTCCCACGTGCGAGGTAAAATTCTGAGGATTTTCCTCACCAACTCTTCAGTGGTGAAAGATCTTCCCAGGGATTTTAACTCGTTCGTGATGTGGGTGAACCGTGTATACATGTCCATCACAGTTTCATGATCACCCATATCAAACAACTCATATTGTCGTACAAGTAGCTCAATTCTAGATTGTTTAAGTTGACTCGTACCTTCATGAGCAACTTGCAGAGCATTCCAGATAGCTTGGGCTGATTCACACTCAGAGATGCGAGTGTATTCATCGGGTCCTAGGCCAAAATATAGAAGCTTTTTGGCCTTGGCATTTTTCTCCATTTTCTTGTAGTCCTCGGCATCAAACTCTATGGATTCCTTGGGAACCTTCTTACCATCTTCAAGCACCTTGGTGGGAACAAGGGGCCCGTTCTTGATGAGCATCCATAATTCATAATCTTCTGCCTGAATATAGTTCTCCATCCTATTCTTCCACCAACTATAATGTTGGCCGTTGAAATAGGGTGGACGAGTAATGGATTGCCCTTCAAGAATTCCTTGTGGGGTACTCATCTTCAGAATCTCTCAAGGTGTTAACCTTTTGTAAGAGAACCCGCTCTGATACCACTTGTTGAATTCGTGAGTATACAACCACAAGAGAGGGGGTGAATTGTGGTGTTTGATTTTCGCGTTGTAAATAACAAACACCCTAGTAGAGGTTGTTCTCAAATGACAAACACCCTGATAGTTTGCTTGCATGGGGTGTTCTCAATTATTGCAGATGCGAAAATCACCAAGATAAATGCGGAAAATAAAGCACACACAATTTTTACGTGGAAAACACCTCTAGCCCAACTGAGGTGTGAAAAACCACGACCTACCTCGTGTAGGATTTAACCACTTTCACTAACGGGCTTCACACGTTACAAATGTAACACACCTTGTTACAACTTGCAACCACGTAACCTGCTTCCCAAAGACAGGTTACACCACATCCAACCTTCGCAAGATTAGACACGTCCAAGTCCACACGACTAGGACACACTCACTCACTTTTCTGATTCAAGATCAGGGTTACAAATACCTTACAGGGGGTGCTTCTTACTAAGCAGATGTAAGGTACAATGAAGATCCTATTATGCCAATGGTTTGAAAACTCAAAATCAAACACAGCTTGTCACGGTTTGCTTTTCAGAATGAAGCTCAAGAATCTTTGAGTGTAAACCGTGTTTTCTGATTTTTTCCTGAATTTTTCAAAAAGCTGTGTTTAAGCAAATTCAACCTGAGTTTTCTATCTGCTCTTTTCTCGTGTGTTGTGTGTCTACTGGAAGAGAAAAAGCTGAGGTTTTTAAACACAAAAACCAACGGTCATAAGCCACAGAATCAGCTAAGTATGAAAAATGATTTGCAAACAAAATATATTCTCCAACGGCTAATGATAAAATTTTGCCAAAATATAAGGGATTTGATATCTTAAAAGATAACCCTTATCTTCCCATAACCGTGAGGTGGTTTAACCAGAAATTTTCAGCTTTTGAAACTTTACCATATCCGAAAATATGGTCAAAGGAAATCTTTAAGTTTTGGCAAATCTCCCAAAACTTATTTTCGAAAATCTCCCATAATATTTTCAAGAAATATCCTTTCCAGAGAAATAGCAGTTTTGAAATTCAAGGAAAGTAATCTGGAGATCTTAGCCAACTAAAATAAATTTTCAAAGATAACCGGGTGTGGCCACTGCAGTTCAGAAACACCCTAGGCACCCTGTTTGCAGGG
Source organism: Carnegiea gigantea (assembly GCA_029747015.1). Lineage (NCBI taxonomy): Eukaryota > Viridiplantae > Streptophyta > Magnoliopsida > Caryophyllales > Cactaceae > Carnegiea > Carnegiea gigantea. Next base: position 98,978 of record JAKOGI010002535.1, read on the forward strand.
TTGTTCGCAACTGGTGTTCTGAAGTACTTAGCGCAAATACCGATTCAAGAGTGTTTAAAAATAATATTTTCAATATTGGCATATTAACAAGAGTCTAAATAAATAAAACCTATATACCCAAGACTTCTTGTTTTGAATGTCATCTTGTCCAAGATTTATGGTTGCTGTGAACACCAAGGCCACCTTGTTTGCTGGGGTTGTTCTTTCCATTGCTAGAGTTCAGGAACATGCCTTACAATCAACTGTCGAGATGGTGTTCCTGACTTAATATAGAATCACCAAGTAAAACCTGTTTTGAAGACTTGTTCTCACATGTAGCAAACCAGTTAGTATAATGAAGAACAGAAACACCAGTTAGGCCTGTTTGGAGACCGTGTTTGGAGCAACATTACTAGGGTAAATTTTTACATACACTTGGATTTGTTATCATCAAAACTAAATATAATAACTCAACAATTTCTATGGCTTCTAATGCCATTATTTCATCAAGGCTAGAAAGCGCTTGAAGAATGCGAGGAAGGACTTCCTCTTGGATTTCATGATGAATTTGTGTTACCCTTTCTTAGGCAATACATAGCTCATGAATGGCCATCTCAAGCAGGACTTTGATGTCTGTTGTTGGGCTGACTTCTTCACCCATTTGCTTCCCTGCTAAGAAAATCAGCAAGATGGTTATTCTTACATTTGATATGTTCAATATCGAATTAATATTTTTGAAAATACTACTGCCATCTATGGCGTCGCTTGTATTCTGGAGTACAAGGAAGCTTATTAAAAATATAAGCTTTTACATTTGTATTGTCAGTTCTTACATAAAAAATAGACTGGAAGGATAAAGAAATGGAATTTAGCAAAGCCTCGTTTTAAAGCTAATAATTCCTTTTCATTACTGTGGTAATTAACTTCAGCTGGTTTGAAACTCCCATTAGCATATCTACAGATATGCTCTTTATTATCAGACTTTCATGCTTTGAGGATTCCTCCCTAGTAAAGTTCTGATGCGTCGGTTTCGATGATAAGCTGATCACCTTCTTCTGGTATGGCTAGTTTTGGTAATTGGGTACACAACGTCTTTAGTTGTTGAACTAGGCTGGTATGGTAGTCCTGCCATTGTAAGTTCAGTCTCTTCTTTAATAAATCCTGTAAAGGACCTCGTAACCAAGCAAGGTTAGGGATAAAATCATTGATGTAGTTAATACATCCTAGAAACCTTTCGACCTGTTTTCGGTCAGTTAATTTGTCTGGAAAATTTGCAATCTTTTCGCACACATGGGGTTGCATTTCAATACCTTGGTGATCGATTCTAAGACCTAGGAATTCTATTTGTTCCTTAGCTATCTTAGCCTTTTTTGCTGATAGAAATAAGCTATGACTGCGTCTTTTTTCTATGAACTTCATAAGATGTGTAGCATGATCTGCAATATCAGATGAAAAGATTAAAATATCACCAACATATACTAAACAAAAGTCTGAGTATTCATTGAAGATATTGTCCATTCTTCGCTGGAAGATTTGAGGGGCACTTTTTAGTCCCATAGGCATGACATTCCAAATATACTGAACTTGAGGAGTGCTAAAAGCCGTTAAAGGTTTAGTCGATTCTTTCACCTTTATTTGATAAAAGCCTGATTTGCAATCAAATTTTGAAAACCACTTCTTATTGAGGGTTTTATTAATAAGTAACTCTTTATTTGGGAGAAAGTATCCGTCAAAAACGGTTAACTCATTTAATCGTTTATAATTAAAAACCATTCTAGGTTTACCTCGTTTTTGTTCAGAATATTTTTTAACCATAAAGGCGGGGCTACTGTGGGGACTTTTGTTATCCTCTGTGCTTTTAAAGGCAAGCTGTTTGTCTTCGAGTTCTCGGAGTTGGATTTTGAATTCTAATTCATCCGCTTGGTTATACCTCATGGGCTTGACTCTAATAATAGAATGGGCCTCTTTGAGTTGGATATCGGCGTAGGACTTATCTTTGTCCCAATATTTTAATAGGTTGTCATCAAAATTAGCTTGAAGGAGGGCCTTGACTTCTTCTTCAAGACGGAACTCTAATGCTCGTTGTGTATAGGAAAAAAGCATTTAATAATTGGGCCTGAGTTTTGGATCTGCATTTGGGCCGTTTTGTATTTTTGCGTTTTGTATTTTTGGGATATGGGTTATCACCATGCTGGCTGCGTGGATGAAATGTGATAGCCGTTCACAGTTGAGGATGGGGTACAAGGTCAGACTTGATCCAATGACCACATGCTTAGTAACACTCACATTGTTGATCAATTTCTCGACAAAGCTACCTTTCAGAAAGGTCTAGATACACCCATAATTATCACTCTGATGCATAATCGCATAGCCAATTGATCCGAAGCCCTAATCAACATCCTTAAAGGAAACCTCATTTACTAGAATATAGGTTTTACTACCTACCCAGGTTATGGTATCCCCATTAAAGATTTAGACACCAACCGTGCCTTAAATCTCTGCTATAACTTTAAAAGAGTTGATTTATTGGAAAGCTTGCATCATTCTCCCTTTACCATTTACACTATGGTAAGTTACATGCTTTGTAACACTCACATTGTTGATGAATTTCTCGACAAAGAAGAAATTGAACTTGATGATATCTTTTTTGATATTTGTGAGGTGCAACAGGTATCTCGATCTGCCATCTAACCAACAAAAGAATGGCAAATTGACATTCAGAGAAAACCACTTTTGGATAGACATCATAGCTTTACAGGACGCTATTCAATTGATGGCAACACACTTCGCTCTCCGTCAATTGAACGACTGTCTGTTCCTAAACTAGCCAATTTCCAGCTAGTAACGAAGATCTTTCTTACCCAATGGCGTGATGGTTTAATATGGATTAACCCTGCCATGCAGCATAACTATGCTGGTCCTGACTTATACCCTCAGATCCAAGAACATAAACTCACATATGTTCCTATCTTATTTGGATCTGTAGAACGGATCATTCATATTGAAACCCAACCTTTCACCAGAAAGGCAGATTTATTACTTGGAATGCGTTTCCTCACAGAAACCACCTATTCTGTCACTGAGCATTCTTTAACCATTAAACTCAATGGTGTACTAATTCAAGCCAGCCGGACCTATGATTAAAGTTCCCTACATCAAGGTTGAACTACTTTATAGGTTTCGTAAACCTGAATGGTTCCATGCTATGATCGACACCAGATTAGATGTCACAATGGCTTCGGCCAATTTTTACCCAGAATGTTACTAGAAAGAGCTCCACAAGCCTTTACAAGTTGTTGTGGCCTCTGGCCAAACAGCCAAATTAAACAAAGTAGTATTTGGCCAGTTCATTGCCATTTTTGACAGCACTACTGGACAGAATAAATTCTACCTCTACCCATTGTGGTTATTCAAGCCCCTAAAAATGCTACCGATAATCTCCATTTAGGTGTTGATTTTCTCAACCATTTCAAAGAATATTGCTCTAATCATTCTCAGATTAGATTCCTCACCCTATGTGGTCATTGGATCAAGTCTAACCTTGTACCCCATCCTCAACTGCGAACGGCTATCACATTTCATCCACACAGCCAG
>JAKOGI010002536.1:0-32500 GCA_029747015.1 Carnegiea gigantea
GCAGGAGTTAGTTAAAGTTGGAAAATAATGAAAGAAGTTGGTAAAAGTTGGAAGATGTTGGTAAGAAATGTAAAAGAATAGAGAAAATTTTGAAGGAGATTATTAAGAATTGGTAAAAATTGGTAGACGTTAGTTAGAGTTGGGAAATATTGGTTAGAGATGAAAAGGAATAAAATTTTTTTATAAGAATTTATGGAAGTTGGTAAGAGTTGGTAGAAATTAGCAATAGTAAATTTACCAATGAAAAGAACATGATCTTAATCTATCATGCAGGAGATGGGTTGTCATGGCATATGTCAAACACAATATAAACATCTAATATTAACTATAATTATGTGTTACCTATTGAAAAAATCAAATGTTAATAATACCATGCAAACAAAAAAGAGGGAAACTTCCTTACTTGATTCATTGGTCATATTCACATATTGTCAGCAAGTGGATTACAGATTAGTTTTGACATTTTCTACTTTTGTATTTTGATATTTTATTAGATACTATAAAGTTATGGACCAATTTTTTCAAAAAAGACACCACATTTTTCAGTAATTGATTTCTTATGAAATTATTAGTCAGTTCTGAATCATCATTCTTCAACTAGCTTAGTGCATGACATCTGTATAAGATAAACTAATATACTCCTATATTTAAATCCACATCCAACACTTCAAAATTCTGCCACCAGGCGGGCTCTGGGGGTCTGATATAGCAGCCTTACCTCTGAATTATAAAATTATAGAGAGATTGGTTCCGATTGATCTTATATTTAAAAACCGTAGACTACCTCCTACGTCGCAGAAACGGAACAGAGGAAGTTTAGAAAGTACAATCTAAACTGAAAAAATAATTCAAACTTACATTTTTTAACTATATAGATATTGGACACCTAATATATTCTTGTATGACTTCAACAATTAGCCTTTTTAATCTTTTGTTTAGATGTCAATAATTATCCTTTATACTACTTTTCGCCCGTTTTTTAAATCCAAGCTAAAAATTTGATTTCAGTTTTATGTAAGATCATCTATTGGGCTACCCTGTTAGGTAAAACAAAGGCCCCATGCCATTTATATAAAAATTGAAAAAAGAAAATTCATTAAAACAAGGATACACATCTAAAATGTGCCACATTTTATAATATAAGTTGACTATGAAGTCAGTTTTAATTGCTCAGACCAAACGATGCATGCCTGTGGTGACAGTGACTTGAAGGTTTATATCCTCAATAATTCTAAGTATGCTAATAAAATAACTATCGAATTTTTGTTAACATTATATATTTGTAATTAGATGAAAAATATTAATATGAAAATACAAAATTTAATGATAAAAATTAAAGTAAATTAATTATAATATATTAGTGTATTTTTAACACACTTTTATTAGTGAGAATGGATTTTTTAAAATTTATTTACATCAATTAATGGTTAAAGTGTTAAAAATAGAGTACTACTAGTAAAAATGCCAGATTTATTGGCATACTCTGACAATCACCGACAGACACAGCTCATGTGGATTATGGTTACCACAATAAGTTAATAACCATAGGCATTTGATTGGATCTTGATAAATTCCCAGATGAGGAAAAAAAAAAAAAAAAAACACTTCTTTATATATATGACAAATTCTTGGATTCAGATTCTAAGTTGTTGTAGAGGGGCTGCAATCCTTCACTTCTCCGATCCAATGATCGGGACTTTTTTTGGCAAATTCTTTAGCCTGTTGTTAATAGATGTATTAAAAATTGCAATCCCCACTTCTACGGCAGAGGATCTTAATCCTTAGATCTTGGGCTTTCCGTGTTATATTATATGAGTATATATTTCAATGCGTCACACCATGTATTGGTTATATAGACGAGTTTTAATATTCATCTGTATTTATATAGCCTGTGAGAGTATGTTAGAAATGAGAAAATTGACTTGAGAACAAAAATCTAAACCGATCAACTCAGGTGCATCCCTTATTCGACGTTCCAAATACGGTCACTTGAGAGTGGACTTTGAAAATCAAATTGATTTAAAATTTCTTACAAAATTGCTTCTGTTTGCATCATCAAAAGCTTATTAAACCAATTATCTGTTAACCTAAAGACGACTCGAACCGAAAATCAACTAACCCGAACCAAAGTGTATTTTGATCCAGAACATGATCCACCCGCACCGTAACCTGACTCGTATTCATACCGAACGATCCATTTGCCAACTCTATGTAAAATGCCAAGTGGACTAGCAGATGAGTAACACGGTGGAGACTTTCCCACCATATCTCCCCTCCACATGGGAAAGCCGGAAAGGCAACAACCGCCCTCTCTCTCTCTCCTCTCTGCGAATCTCCGTTCTTACAAATACTACCCCCTTCACTTCAGGCCTCACCCATCAGTCTCCTTCATCGCCTTCGGATCCACCCGACCCTCTTTCTCTCTCCTCCATACCTCCCCATTTCTCTTTCTCTTTCTACAGAAAGCAATGGGGTTCGAAGGCAACGGCAAAAGCGAGCCCCTCAAATTCCTCATCTATGGCCGCACCGGGTGGATCGGAGGTCTTCTGGGCAAGCTTTGCGAGTCACAGGGCATCCCTTTTGAATACGGCTCCGGCCGCCTTGAGAACCGCGCCTCCCTCGAAGCCGATATCGCCGCCGTCTCCCCCACCCACGTCTTCAACGCCGCCGGAGTCACCGGCCGCCCCAACGTCGATTGGTGCGAGTCCCACAAGGTCGAGACTATTCGCACCAATGTTGTGGGTACTCTCACTCTTGCTGATGTTTGCCGTGCGAAGGGGATTGTGATGATCAATTATGCAACTGGGTGTATTTTTGAGTATGATAAGGATCATCCTGAAGGATCTGGGATTGGGTTCAAGGAGGAAGATACTCCCAATTTTGTTGGGTCCTTTTACTCCAAGACCAAGGCTATGGTGAGTCAATCTTTGATCATTTTTCCATTGATTTATGGTGTTATATGATATGACATTTTGTGATTGTGTGATAGAACTAGGTGGGTATTGGTTTTTAAAGGAGTTTCGATTTGGGTTTTGTCTAGATATGTAAGATCTAAGGTGGGTGTTTGATTGATTTTAGGCGCTATATTGTATGTTCTTGATTTGATCTAGTATTAGCTTCGAGTTTGTTTTGATCTGGATTTGAAATGTGGTCAATTTAATGCCCATTGAAGAGTATGTGTACTCTGTCATTGACAGAGGTAATAAATCGATAAGCTTTCACAATGTCAGTGATACAATGAGGGGTCGTTGCCCTCGAATGAAATGAGAATTTGCTGGATCCTCTGTTACATTGATGCTTTAGATAAAGTGCAAGCAGTTGCTTGTTTGATCCTCGAAGTACAAATGCAATCGAGCTAGAATATTGCATATTGCAGATGGTGAATCTGTGAAGTGGGCACCACGCATGATTGATGGTGGATCTGTTGAGTTTGGGCTTTAGGTCCTATGTTATTTCATCTCTTGGAAGTCTTTGCCTGTATATTGTTGACTAGTAGTAAGTACTTGGGTAGTAGGAAGAATAAAGGTGGTGCCTTTTATCAGAAATCCTAAGGGATCTGTTATTGTTGGATTGGATCGATAGATCAAGATGTCATATGTCCAATATGGGTAAGCTTACTGATCTGTTGTTGTTGTTGGCTGTGTTGGCATTTGGGATGCAGTTTGCGTACTTTTCAATGATATTTTAGCTTCAAAAAGTGAGGAAAAAGGTCAGGTACTAAGGTGAGAGTTCAATTTGCTTTTTCTAGACTTGGCCTTTTCTGTATAGTATTCTATTCTGACTTGATGGCTTGATGCTACCAGAACGGTTTATTGGCATGCCTTGACAAAGAGTTTAGGCAGGAAATGCCCTTTTTTCTTAGGCTTTTTTTGAAAGGGGGAGGGGGGGGGGGTTTGTTAAGTGTCTGAAGTTCTCTGCTTTTTGTAGTTCTGATATTTGTTCATGCTCTTATTATTGAAAAGTCCGTTAATTTTTGATCCTTTTAGGTTGATCTTGCAAATTGGATAGCGGAGTTGGGTTTGTTCAGATTAATTACCAAAGAGAATACATTTGTGGAATACCTAGGTTATGCTACTGTCTCAGGTCCTTCCAGGCTTTAGTAACAGTCGAGTCTACTCTTAATTTGTTGGCTAAGCTTGTCAGTGGAAATGGCAGTCTGGGAGAATTCTCGGTGGTGATTTGTTGCTGTTACTGGCATGTGGTGTTTCTCCTGGACTAGTCCTGACTAAGAGTGGACAACGGTTTGTCAGAAGGCTCTATGGGTGCCAAGGCAGAGAGCTCTGAGCCCATCCAAAACGCTTGGTTTAGGGTCGTTAGAGTTACCATGGTTCTGTTGCCAGAAACCCCATTGATTTTCATATTTTTCATGCTTAGTCTTCACTGCAGTATGATATTCAGTAAGTACTTGAACGATAACAAGTTTGGAAGTTACTATCAATTTGGTGGTTAATCCTTGACTCTTTAAGTGGAATTGTTCTTTTCTCCCCCAGTTGAAAGCAAATGGTTGATCCAACAAACAAAGTGGAGGGAAGTTTATGAGTTGAAGAGAGAGAAAATGGATTGGGTAAATTAGTCAAGAGTTGAGCGGTCGCTGTCTGGGAATCCTGTCTAACTACAAGCAAGGTTCAAGTGTAGATTGCAGCTAAACAGTTGTAAAATCTTTGTCGATTGATATTGATGGTCTACATGTAGATCTCATTAGAGTTCATTTTTGCGTGCCTTTACGCAATCCAAAGAGAGCATTATTGTTTTCATATAGTTGTTGGCTGCTATATTCAGTTTAAATCCAATAGAATTAGTGATTGGCCTATAGAGCATCATTGACTGATAAAGTTCTAGGACTTGCTTGTTGTTTGTGATTTAATCACTGCGTATCCTGTGGGAAGTCCACAGCAAGGCCTATAGATAATTTGTCCTGAGCTCAAAGCTCTCAGCAATGAGGTTTTGCATTCGCCTTCATCTGCTCTGTGTTCTTGGTCCATAATTATTAATTAGTCACAGCTCTATAGCCTGTACTGATGGATGTATACTTATTACTGGAATTTGTAGGTAGAAGAGCTAATCAAGAATTATGAAAACGTATGCACATTGCGAGTTCGGATGCCAATCTCCTCTGACCTATCCAATGCACGCAACTTCATTACCAAGATCACCCGCTACGAGAAGGTGGTCAACATTCCAAACTCGATGACAATCTTGGACGAGCTTCTGCCCATCTCCATTGACATGGCAAAGAGGAACCTTACCGGAATCTACAACTTCACAAACCCAGGGGTCGTCAGCCACAATGAGATCCTGGAGATGTACAGGGAATACATCGACCCCAACTTCACATGGAAGAACTTCACCCTCGAGGAGCAGGCCAAGGTGATCATCGCTCCAAGGAGCAACAACGAACTCGACACCACCAAATTGAAGGGTGAATTCCCTGAGCTTTTACACATCAAGGAGTCTCTCATAAAGTATGTGTTTGAGCCAAACAAGAAGACGAACTGAGCTCTCGTAACTCTCTCCAGCTCAGAAATTCTTACTTCCGAGTTTTTCATATTGCTGTATACCGGATTGGATTCAGGCGAAAAGGGCGGTTTGCATTGCATAATTTTGTGATTTTAGGCGTCATTATTCCTCGTAATCCTGTGTGAATTGTGATTGCTTCAGTTGTGTACCACTAGATGTATTTGTACGCTTTCCCCCCCCCCCCCCCCTCACTCTTCCGTTGCTCATCTAGCCTAGCTTTGAAGGGAGTGGAGAACATTTTCTTGTATTTGTAACAGATTGGATTCTCAATAAAACCACCACTTGAAGCGGAATTCAATGAGGTTCAAGCTTGCCAGCTTCGACTATTAATGTATCAAACATGTGTTAATTTTGTTATATAAGACTACCGTCGTTAGATTTATAGTAAAACAAATATGTTCATTAGGATCCAATCTTCTAAATTTTTGTAGGGCGTAACGCTAAATATTAATGCGTAAAGTATTGCTTGGAGACCATGAAATGTCAAAGTGGATCTTCATTTTGAGACCGAGGTGGGAAGCTGGGTGTAGTTTGGTGTGATGACCGTTGCAATTTCATTGAAATTGTATTACACAATTAATTCCAATACATTCCGCGCCACCTTTCAATTGGTCGACATATTAGATGAAGTTTCTTGCTTGTCACCACTATATGAATGCCCCCCCCCCTCTCTGCCTTAAACATTGTTGTATAAGATAGGCCTGGGGAAGGTGACCCGAACATAATGATCGAAACCATACCTAAAATAACTAAGCCAAAATGGACCTAAAACTCAAAATGACACAAGTCGAACTGAATCCAGCCTAAACATTTTCCGTAAAAGTTATTTTTCTTTGTAAGATAAGCTTATTGAATCAAATATCAACTCATTCGATATCAACCTGAATAAGAAATAACCCGACCATTAGCCAACCAAACTGTATTTGTTGATTTAACGTTACCCCACCTAATGACCCATTTGCCAGGTGCCCGTGATGCAAAGCTGGTCTAGTATCCAAGGCCAAGCCAAAGCCCATAACGTTCCAGAAAAGACAAAGAAATGAGCATGGATTGGGCCTCAAGAGAAATATGGGCCTTGTTATCCATGTAGCAAGAAGCCCAACATGCTGCGGAGCCAACCCAAAGTCGAAACGTGCATTCAAAATCGACGGTGGAACATCACCGAAGTGGTTTCGACTATTTGATTGTGGGATCAGTGGAGCCGGCCCCACATATGTAGGTGGTCCGGTGGTCCCCACATGTGGACGCGGATGTGGACGTCCTCATTTTATTTCGGCCGTCCATGGTTTGGTATTGCGCCATCGCTGATGCCATTGCCACCACCATAAACCCCCTTTTTTCCCTTTTTTTTCCTCTATGTGCTTGTAAAAACTAAAGGTCATTTTAGCAGAATTCCAATTGTGATATGTCTTCTTATAAAATTTTAAAAATTAAGTAGCTTACAACAACTACTGCTGCTTTTAGTAAGGTGTCCTGTTTTTACGAAATCGAATAGATTCGAATGTAGACAACCTTAGTTATATATGTATTACTATTCACATAGAGACTAATAATTTTACGACAACAACACTAACTTTCAGTATGAGTTCTGCTTTCATCGAGTTTAAAAATATTCAAATATAAGCAGTCTTATCTCAAATAAAATGTGTGTAAATAAAGAGAGTAACCATTTTAATGGTTAAAATCAATGATAATTGGCAAGGAGAGTTAAAATTCAGCAGTAACTCTGATAATGGTTAAAACTTGTGCAAATGGAAAGAGTTCAACAGTCTCTCACACACACACCCACTCAATGACCCAACAACGGCGAGCCCACACGTACACAATGCCAGCACACTACTCAAAAGTTTTGGGCCCATAATCTAGAATAACGTGAATGGGTCCCACAGGTAGCTAGCCCATGGGCCCACAACAGCGATAGTGGTGCCCACACGTGCATCACGGTCCAATAAGATAGGCAGAATTTCGGCTGGTTTGGTGCTTCCTAGCGTAGGTGCCCTAAAATAGGGAATAGGCATAGGCTAGGAACCCTACATGAGAGAGAACAGTGGGCCTCTTGTTGAGGGTTTCTTGGGGCCACTTTAGGCTACGTTGACCCACGCTTGAAGGAGTGGGTATGGGACCAGTGGGCCCACTCCAACAACTTTTGCCTAACCTTTACCCGGCTTACACGTGTCCTCAATTTGGTTCTATCTTCTTTTTTTTTTTTTTTGCCCCCATGTTCATCATCAACAACTTTTGAATTTATCGTATATATTCATTCTCAACATTCAATAATTTTCAATATTTTGAGTACTTATTAAAATTAACTAGGTATATTTTTATTCGACCATTCGACATTCTTCTACAAGTTTCAGCATATTTAACAATAAATATCAACTTCTCATATGTCCAAAAGAACATAACTTGCTTGCAATTAGTAATTACGTATGTTTTAACATTATGAACAATTTTGTGAACTAGTTAGTCTGTTGGTCAAATTAATCTATTGAGTTAATTAGGATTCACATTGATTTTTAGTAGTTTGATTGATTTTAGTATTACGAATGATACAGTAATTTAGTTATCCTACTAATCAAACTGTAAAAAAATTTTTTTATACCGATGAATTGCAAACAATTTCGACTCATTACACTTGAGAACAAGATGATGTTGCATTTAATATGAGCGGATTTTCTCTTTCACCATCTCTACTTGGAGGAGATCACAACCCACAGGCTCCACCAAACAATATGATAGAGTAGATATAAAAGAAGCTCACCATCTTGACGTTGACATAATGAGTTTATTTTCATTGATCATAATTATACAAAATATCATACTAGAAATTACACTCATACATACAAAGAAAAAAATTAAGCTGAGTTAATTGATAAATTTAAACTAGTACTAAATATTAAGATTAAAATTAACAATTTTTTTTTCATACACTTTTGAAATCCCAAAAGAAAAAAAAAAACTTTGCTTACAATTTTGGGGGGGGGGGGGGAGATTGGTACCCATCAATGGCCATGGAATTGGTTTAAACTTCACTTAATTACCCAATTTATATCCCCCAAATTGTAATTAGGAAATCATAATCCAGTCAGTTTCTCAACTAATTAGCAAATCAATTCATAAACCCGCACTATTTTTTATCGAGCAGCTGCAATTCCTTCTTTCCATTACTGCTTTGCCCAGCATTCATACCCGTCGTCGCCGGAGAAATCACCGCTGCCGGAAAATTAAACACCGGCGAAACCGCCAGTATCTGCCCCGCCGCCGGCTGAATCCTCCAGAAAGCTCCGGCGGGTCCGTTTGTGGGTATGGCCCACATGGGTATTACCGCAGCCGCCGTGGGGGCCACCGGAGCGAGGACGGAGGAGAGTGAAACGCCGTTCTGGGTTGCCGGCGGAGGAGATTTCTTCCGGCGCTTGGGTTCTGGGGCGCCGGCGGAAGCGGGAGGAGACAACGACGTCGTATTGGTGGTGGGGATTTTGAGGGCGCCGGCGACGGAGACGGCGGTGGACGGAACGGTGCCGGAGCCGGTTGCCCGAACGATCGCCGGCTCGGCGTGTTCGAGAAGCCACCGGACGGTTTCGCCGTCGGATTTGTGGCCGAGCTCGCGTGTGAGCTGGAAGATCCTGGCCGCACACGTGGCGGGAATTCTTATCCTCCGGCCCCGACCTTCCACTTTGGTGTGCCTGTCCTTATTGCCGGAGGAGGATGATGATGGTGATGACGAGCGCTTACCGGATGCGCCGCTCGCCGGAGGAATCCAAGTAATGGGCTGGGCCGGCAGTGGTGGCGGGTTGGGCTTGTGGTCTGGGTCAACGGGCTCGGGTTTGGGCTCTGTCTCGTGCAACATGCCCATCTCTCTCTCTCTCTCTCTCTCTCTCTCAAACTCTTTCTCTTGGGTATGGAAGGGGAGTCTGAAGAACGAGAGACTGTAATTTATTGAGCTTAGTCTGGGGGAGGTCATGCACTTTATGGCACATTTCACTTTATGAAGGCCCAATCAATTTTGCAAGTTTTTTTTTTTTCATTTTTTTTTGGACGGCTAAATTAACACTATCACCAAAACACCAACAACAAATCTCCTGAGTGGAGTCCCGTTTGCACGAAGTCTGGGAAACGACTGGATTAACACATAGAGAGCGAACATAACACGACCAAGAAAATTTTTTAGTGATTTGACATGTGTTAATTGATTACTTCAAAAATGTAAGACTTTATATAAAATTTTGAAAAATTTTGAACAATTTTTAGGATTAATTGGTTAATTGTAATTGTGCATATACTTCAAATATTATATATAAGAATTACCCTATTTATAACCATCTCATTCAATATAACATAACAGACGTAAAATAAAATGATTAGACCGCTTACACTATCTATTTTATGAAAATCTATAAATCTATGGCATTTAAGAACTGTTTTAAAAGTTTTTCGAAAAAGAATTTATATGATTATTTTAAATTGTGGAGAAGGGAATATACTAATCCTTGGCTAAGAGGTATGACTTCAGTACTCCAACTACGAAGGCCATGAACTTCAGACTACATAAATTACACAAAGGGAGATTAATCATTAATCATACAATGAATCAATGGTAGGTCTTCCTAGTTCATATGATGATGATCAAACCAGGTTAAAGTAAGGCCCATTAACACTTGAAAGTGGGCCATCTGCATTTGGTATCATCAAATCAAGCTAGAAGTAAGGCAGGCAACTGTAGGCCCCAGGTCGCTAATGCCGATTACTTTGGATTTAAAGAGAATATTCTTGACACGTAATTTTGAAGATTCAATGGAGTAGTTGGATAGTTTAATGGGACACCTCAACTCTCTTAAATTAGTAGGGTTTGGCCCAATTTCCAGGCCTCTTCCCTTCCCAACATCCATGCTGAGCTCTTCCCTCTTCCAACTGTAAAGGATTCGAATTCATCTGAATTATGAAGAATGTAAGAAAACGATTGAAATTTTGACTTTAGCTCTTGGCTTTAGTAGCTTACAAAAGTGCTTATAAAGACAAGGTTGCTATAGAAAGCACGGTCAATATTGAAAAGAGTTGTCATAAGTTTATTACTCCATTGCACATGCGCCGCAGTCTTTTAGGTTCTGTGAATCCTTCCTATCCTTAACTCTTATCTATTGGGCCGACAAGAGTAATAAGATTTGACTTGCCGAACTTCAAATGAAAAGTTCCCCAATAGGAACCGCGGGAGAAGAAACAAGAGAAGATCAAATCAAGCCAATAGAATGAGTAGAATGAATAGTTTAAATTCAACAAGAAAAGATATCACACAGTTGCTTGTTAAACAATGTCTACCCATCTCAACTAAAATAAATACCATATAAGCACAATCTTCACCAAGCAGAAGACATCTAAAAAGACCACCAAGCTGGTAGCTACCCTGCTGTTGCCTTCTGGCTGGGGTATGTGCTGTTTTCTGCTCCAAAATCAATGGCCATTGGCTAGTGAACCATTCTCACGGGCAGCACTACCAGGTTTCTTTGCATAGAATCTCCGGTAGAGGGAATCCACCTCGGTCAGGTAGTATGTTCCTGGAGCCAAAAGGCTCGTATCCTTGCTTGTCACGAAGTCATTTGCCCCGTACCTCTGCTCCATGAGCTTCAAGGTTTCGACAAATTTCTCAGGTGGGAACTGCAAAACATCATGTTTACTGTCAAAATGCCATAGACTAGAAATGACATTCAACCAAACTATCTCATTTGATTGTGTACTCGCTTATCTTGTCACAGAGTAACAGACAATCTGACTTCTGACAAGCTCGTACTTTGTGCATGGATTCTCATTTAAATTGTCCTAATGACCACATTCTATGTAGCATTACATAACAAATACTGAACGGAGAATGTATATACCTCATGCCTTGACTCCAACTTGTCTGCAACGTTAATAACTGCTGCAATGTTCGACAAGCTAAAAGGGTGTTGGCCCTCATTCAAACGGAGTGAGAACATTGTAGCTGTGAAACCACTTCCATAAGAAAACATTATCACCCGGTTGCCCGCCTGTAATATACAGCTCAGAAAATATCACTATAGTTTATCATCATTCAAGCAGGACAAAGTCACGTATAAACATGGTCAAGACACTCACCAATGAAGTGTGCTTGCTGTCAATAAGCGAAACAAATGCTGAATACAGAGATGCTGTATAAGTGTTACCAATTTGCTTAGGAATCAAGGTGGTTGGTTGCACCTTCTCATCATAGAGAGGCTTTGCAATTTGCTGAGATACCTGCATAATATCAAATCACCATCAGAAAACGTCACTCTTTCATTGGTTCCCAACCATTTTGTTACTCAAAACCTTCAATTTTGAATCATAGATGCTCAGACTTCCATTGACAAGGGACACTTGAACACCATTATACCTCAAAAACATGCAGAAAATGGGCAAATTCTACATGTAGACAAGTATCCACAGCACCGATAGCTAATGTCCAAGTAAATAGCTTGATAAATTCCCACAAGCTATCTGGTCTGTTCAGTAATTTCTTCTTTCAATTCAGCAAGAGGAGTTATCTTGCGAAAAGTAAGAGGTGTGTGGAGCGCAGACTCGAAGTCGTCACTGGAAAACTTTTTAACAGGGACATTTACTATTTCCTGACATGATTACCGTGTGCCTATGTTCTTTCTTCTTCTGTCTTACAAAGTAGACATGAAATATGTACATTTGCACCCCCAACAAATTGCCGCTTTTAGCCGTTTAGTCCACAGGAAGTGCTGTGTCGCACCACCCTCTATCACCCCCCCCCCCCAATCAGCAAATAAACTGGATTAGAGAACCGAACCTTTTCAAGATCACGGCTTTGATAGCTTTCATCAATAGATAGACTAGAGAATGGGGCCAGCTTCCCCTTTGCATCTTCGTTGATGGAGCTGTCAATCAAAGGAGTAAACATCAGTAAAATAGCACGTGCATATCAACTCAACCAAAACCTTCCATTCAGGTATCAGAGGCCCAAATGAAGAGGAAGATGATAACCTGGCATTCCTTAAGAAGTCATTGTACATGAGCCGGGCAAAGCTCTTTTGCACAAGCTGCGAGAATAGCAGAAGATTGATTTGAGATTGCAAAATTTGCAACTACAGAACGTTGTGATAACTACCAGTCTAGTTCAGAGCATCATAATCAAAGGTAGTAGATACCTTGTTGTACGGAGAATGGAACACAACGTAGTCAGTATCATTGATGGAGAATTGCTTGCCTTCAAACTTCTCATACCTACAGACAGTGAGCTTTCTTTGAGAAATCCACAAGACCAATGAAAAGTGGCTTACACAATAACAGAACATCGAAGCTCAAGAGGATGATTAAGAGGGCGCACTTGCTGCAAAAATGTTTATAGCAAGAATCCACTGCCATCAGATAACAGGTTTGTGACAACTTCCCATCGACAACCTGTCAAGGAATAGACCAAGATATCATTAATAACAAAGGTTTAATGTTTAGTAACAAAACTGCCAGGACCAGAATCTAGAGGACAGTAGCAAAAACGACATTTGATATCTCAATTTGCGACATCATATAGTTCAAGATCGGTACATCTTCAGAGCATGCCACCACAATTGCTGGGAGCCCAAACTCACCGGATATTCACTAGCTAGGTTGGGCTTGTAGAAGTCATAAGCATGAGCCATATGGCTAGCCCTCAATTTGCTTTCAAAAGCAATAGGTGCATCTGGCCCAACAAGCATCGCAATGGCAGCTGCCCCTCCGGTGGGTCTAGCTGGTCCCTCGGCATAGACCTGTTCAACAAGCCAGGAGTCAGTAATCCAGGAACAAGACAGGTATGATTCAGTTAACATGTGAGGACCACATTTGGCAAATAGAGAGTCTTTTTCCAAAAATTTCAGGAAATTCTTCAATCAACGAGGCAAGGGTTATAAATTGCAAGATTTCATACCGCACTGTCCGTGCATACGACCAGACCATAACGTCCGTCCCATGAATTGCTTTCTACCCAGTTAACACAGTTAAATAATGCAGCAGTTCCACCATAGCAGGCATTGGTTGAATCAACACCTTCAATGTCTGTATTTCCATGCTCCTGGTCATTTTGCATGAGCAAACGTATTTAGTTTCAGCAAGAGACATAATCCTTTTCTGAATAGTTACAAGCAATAATATAAAGCACATCAATGTCTTAACAAGATTCTCTAGTGGGTGTAAAATGCACGAATTGTCTTTTTTCCTTTCCATTAAACTTTGAGCATAAACTAAAGCTTAGATGAAGCCATTACATCAGAATTCAGAACCAACCAATTATTATGTGCTCTTTTGGTCTAATTTGCATCTGCTACTTCCCAGGCTTTACATACTATTGCTATAGTATTCAAGTATATGTTTACAATATTAAAGGTCATTATAATGCTCAATAACATGAATCACTTAATGCAGAGTAACACAATAACAACCAGCAAACTGAAATGGCAAATTTCAAGAACACAAATGAAGTTGGTTTCAAACAATACCTCAAATATTTGCATCAAGAACGTCTTGATAGATTTGCTCTTGTCCAAGATAGTCTCACTGCCTACTTCCAGACGACCAATTTGTTTTGGATCAATCTGATACTTCTCAAGCAGAGAATTCACAGCTGTCAAGCTGAAATAGAAGAATACCTCAGAAGGAAGTGTACCAGAAAGTTTATACTCACAACAGTTGTTTGGGAGAAACTGAGTAATACCAAAAATAGAGGGCATGGGCAGCTAAAATCTAAATATCTAATGAAAATCTAAAACTTTAGTGGGTGTGAAAGTATTATATCTGAATGGACTTCAGGTAGCAAGATCTTAAGTTAATTGGAAGTAACATCAATATATGACTAGGCTAAACTAAGAAAAAATCTAGATATGTCAATGCATCATATCAGCTAACAAAATCAAATAACCAATACATCAGAAATCACAAAGTTAAGTTTGAGACCTCATGGAGATGATGTCTTCAACCTCCGTGCAAAATGCCATGCAGTCTTGTCCAAGTCCAATCGTGTATTTTCCTTTACTAATTCCATCATAAACCTCCAATGCTTCCTATTTTTTCATGTTATCGGACAAGCAAAGAATAAGAACAAATCATAAAAAAAAAGTCATCGTAACATCAAAGAAAAAGATTTTTTTTTCTTTTCTCCTGTAACATTTATGTCAAATCCAACATCAACTGGGCATTTAAGATCTAAAACAGCCATATAATTAAGAGTTTCATTCAGCTGCCTGCTTAAGATCATTCTTCTTTGTCATGCTACTATGAATAGTAAAGTCAATCTTCAATGAATAGTAAAGTCAATCATAAGTTTATCAATGGAGATTTATAGGACCACATACTAGTCCAACACAGGATTTAGAGATATCCCAACTACCACACACACAAAAAAAAAACCGAAAAAATAATCAATCAAAGCTTTAAACTTTCATTGGCAGAGCATTTGACCAAGTTTTATCTCAATATTTTTGGGCAATTATTACTTTCTCAATCAATGACAACACAAGAACAAATTCACAGAAAATGGGTAGTAATTATTTCTACAAGATGAGAAGACTACCTGCTGAACACATGAAGGGGGGAAGTAGATTGCCATGGCAAGAATCCCAACATTCTTGACTAAAGGGGCCATTTTTAGTGGTAATTACAAGTGTTTAATTTCTTAATTCTTCTAGGCAGTTGTAGGTCTGTTAGAGATCAAAAGGAGAAAGCTTTGTTCAACACTTTCCTCGTTCACAACGACTTTGAGAGAGAGAGAGAGAGAGAGAGAGAGAGAGAGGGAGGGAAGATCGGAGGGAATTGAGATGGGGAGGGCAGGGAGGTTTAAGAAATTGGAATGGAGATTTTGGGTCGAAGTGTAAGTCTGTTTGGTGTTGGTGGAAGGCCGTTTATATAGACAACTGCACGACTACATCTGCGTCTGTATGAATGTGGTTCTCCCTCTCATGTTCGATCTATTCTTACTGCCTGTCACTTTTGGATTGCATTCTCAGCCAAAGTTATGAATATCGAGACATACCGGATTTACGTATCGTTGTACTGTGCTCGTACCGTTTTTGAATTTCAAAAAATTTAAAGAATTAAAATACAAAAAGTTTGAAATTTTAGTGGACTGGACGGTATTTGACCGAAAATACCGATATCGCTTGTTATTTGACGGTACAGAGCGTTATTGACCGGTATTTGACCGGACAATAGCTTGTACCGTTTCTTGACCGGTACGATACGCTTTGGCCGATAGTGGGCGGTATGATGCAGTATTTATAACACTGTAATCTCAACTAAAGAAATTTTTTAAAAAAAAATCTCACAAATACAAGCCTTCTACAAGATGTTCCATAGAGAAAAAGTAAAAAATCATTTGCTTTTTTTTCCCCCTAAATCACAATGAATCATGTCAATATATAATACGGTTAATGTCGACACATAAAGGTGTAACTCTTTTATCAGTTTTTTTTTTTTAAGTTCATCAAAGTTGAATGTGAGACTTTGCCTTATTATAACAAGAGTCAAACAACTTAAACTAACATTATATTCATTAATGTTAAATGGGATGAAATTGAGCTTTGATGTGGATTGAGAGACAGGATTATAAGGACCATTGGATAAATAGGGTTATTTCAACTCCCTAACCCTACCCAACCTACATGCGGGCTAACATACTCTTGACCCTCCCCCTTACCCTACGGGTATCTCAGGTCATGCTCGAGTGCTCGACCCTCAACCTCCAATTCCAGTAAATGCATATGCAAGTTCACTGATTTTACATATATAATGATCATTTTTACAAATACGGAACCCTACCCAAGTAGAAAATGGTTACTCATGGATAGTTGAAAGCGAATTCATTCATAACCAAATCAACGACACACCAAAACAAACGCAACATACATATCAATAAATGGCTACGGGAAAAAAACAATTCGATTTCAACAGTGGGACAAACATTCAATACTAATGTTCTTTAGTTATGCAATGAATTTGCTGTAAGTCTTAAAGTTAGTTTTACAGCAAGGATCAGTGAACTGAGTTAGAGAACCAAAATTTTCCTAATTATACCATAGATTTTGAGTCTTTTTAATCACTCAAACTCCAAATTTTCACCTGTCCTCACATAAAAAAAAAAAAAAATAGCTCCATCTCATCTTCTAGAATTGTCTTATATGTTTTGGAAAACTTTGGAAGGAAAATCAACAGTATTTTCAAAGATAATTATGGTTAATTAACTTGCAGTAAAAATAGGAGAATACTTAACAGTTGCACCAAAGAAACCACACGCACAATGCAGAGAACTACTTCAATCACTTTGAGTTTTATACCATTAAAAACACTAGTTATGTTATACATATCACCTAGTTGTTATCATAATTTAATTATTAATCCGGCTTTAGTAACAACAATATTTTACTGTTTTCAAAAATACGTCCATTTCAACCCCAATAAAATTAACAACTATGATGGGATTAATTTTGCTGCAATTAGAAATTTGAATTTCCTAAATTCTATTACATTGATAACATTTGATGAAGTCCTCGTCAATGATTTGCAAACATCAATATACGTCGTAGAATATATACATAATTTGGTGTTCATATATTGTACACGTATAATCAACATTTGATCTTTGAATATTATATTCTTAATCCTTTAATTAAATCTATAAATCACGCATTCAAGCTGACATCTCACAATTTCGTTATAAGCGCTCTCAATCTTTGACCCAAAAGGTAACATCATATTTATACATGTGATATGATCACCAAATTAAATCGTTCAACTCCAAAGTTGTTGCCAAATCACCATTTGTCATAACTTTCCTCTAAGTCGCCGGCTAGTAGTAGTACTAGTCCTGGTTTATTTGATTGATTCCTACGTGTCCTTAATTATGAACTTGGTTCAACTTCCAACTCCGAACTCATATCTACATAGATTAATGCTCCTGAATTGGTAGAGAAAGCTATCAATTTTGACTGGGTGCATTTTGTTTTCTCCTTGGATTGATTGCTGGGTGTTCCACTTGACCATATCCAGGAACAGTTCGGCACACTACTTGTATAGTGTTTTGTACTTTATTTGAATTGTCGTAAGAAAACCGCACATTTTAAGTTGTTATCGGACGATAATCTGTTAGTCAAATAATTGTCTGTTACTTACATCGCTAATTTTGTTCGATAGGATCATGGCTAAGATTTTATTCAGCAAAATTAGTTGCTTAGATAGCGGATAGCGGTTTGGACGGCGAATAACTATTTGGGTAGCGGATAACAAATCTGATTTAGCTGTTAGCGGATGGCTGTTTAGATGAGCGGTTGAAGCAAATTTGTTCAGCAAATTTAGCTATTCGGTCAGCTAATTAATGCAAATTTATATAAAAGAATATAAATATAATTTCCAAGGAAAAATTTTCCAAAAGGTATTCTTCGGCTAAAAAATATAAAATGCTACTTTTGAATGGCAAAACCTAATATAATTAATTTTTCAGAAACGTCGCTTGAAAGTTGGATACTACTTAAAATGCTAGTCCAGGCAATAGGTTTCTTAGAGCCTGTTCATTTACTTCTGGGAGAGTCATTAGCCGCCCTCCACAGCTAAGGTATGATTCCTCTGTTTGCTTTATTGTTCCATTGTTTGGATAACTTCGACCTCCCGTTTTATTTGCGTAACAGTAATTTTTCCCATTTATCTTTTTCTCAAAACCTCTCTTTTCAAAAAGTTTTCACAAAATCTTGTTTTGTAGGTCTCGTGGAATCAGCCTCTCTACGGGCAGAGATGCTGGTAGAGGTAAGGTTGCCTACATTTGGATCTCTCCAAACCCCGCGAAAACGAGACCCACACTAGGAGGTGTTGTTGTTGTATAGATAGATAGATATAAGGAGATGTAAGGAGCTGTAAGAAGTTGTAAGGAGTTGTAAGAAGATGTAAGAAGTTGTCAGAAGCTGTAAGGAGCTGTAAGGAGATGTAAGGAGCTATAAGGAGATGTAAGAAGCTGTAAGGAGCTGTAAGGATAGATGTAAGAAGTTGTTGAGTTATTGAAGAGTTGTATAGTATAATTTATTTTACATTGAACGTTTCGGATGAAAAACAATAATATTAAAATAATATACTTATTGAAAATAAACAATTAATTAAGTTAATTATACAATGATAAAATATATTAATCTCCATAAATTTGGAGAATAAAATTTGATCCACCAAAGATGAATTTTTATATCAACATTAGTTTGATCGAATAAGCAAAATTATAACAAAATGAACAATTTTTTTGACGAAATTGAATATAACTCTTCAAATAAATTTCTATTTTAAGAAAATAATTTTAAATATAAATAAACATATGGTTAATGTTGTTCCCAAAAAAATTGAAAAATAAACCACTAAAATATTTGGCTTAACATGCATAATATTGTTTTCTTATATAACTAAAATAAACCACTAAAATAAACCATCGACACTCATCTTTACGGATGACAGTGGAGAGAACTTTTGGAGTGTTGAAGGGGAGATGGAAGATATTGGCCAACATAATGCCGCAAATGAAACTAGAGCAGCAGCTGGAGATAATTATTTCTTGTTGTACCTTGCATAATTTTATTATTCTGCATAACAAGCGCATATCATTCTCAGCAAGGGAACCGAATTTGGAACGACCACCAAATATTCAATTGTATAATGATAGCAACAAAATTGCCATGGATAAACTCAGGGATGAAATTACTGTAATGCTTTTCTCGAATACAGTCTGACAGTTTTCATATATGCTACAGATAAATATGAATAAAAGCTTTGTATTATGATTTGAAAAATATGTTCATCTATGATAATATATATTTCATGTTGAAACTTAAACATAATTTACATCGTTATATTATATTTGTATGTTTTTTGTAAATATTATGTTCATAAGATATTTATAAATTTTTCATATTTGGACATGTAATTTCAAAAGTATGTTCATCTATGATAGTATCAAGAAATATACATATTTCTGTAAACAATGAATGTTAAAAACTATTAGATGTAAGAAGATGTATGGATGTAAGGAGATGTAATGAGATGTAAGAATTATGTTAAGGATGTAAGGAGCTGTAAAGAGATGTAAAAAGTTGTAAGGAGATGTAAGCTATCAGTTAAATCCTAAAAAATGCAAAAATGAACAGGGCCTTAGAGCACTTGCAATGCTGATTCATATTTTTGGATCACAAGTAGGGGCCTATACCTTCATCATAATCATATAATCCAACTTTTTGTCTCCCTTCTACATTAAATGGATCACTAACGTGGATCACCAAATAAAATATTCCTCATAAACCCACATTTAAACATATTTAATTAGTTTTAACCTTTTATTTTGCACTATTCATTAATGTGCTTGCCAAAAAAAAGGGAAAAGAAAGTTGTGAGTAGATTACTCCAGCGAGCCGGATCGTGGGGCGCGTCATGTGGATAACTGATACAGATGATATTTTATATTGTGAGCCTTTCTTTTGGACCATGATCTGAGCAATACATGTGCTTTTAACATTAAAAATTAACTGATTAGTATATTAACTTGATCAAAACGTTAAACACTACTCAAAATACTATTGTCAAATACGATCTGCCTTGATATAATCGAAATCTTAAATTTTCCAACCGTCACTCAAACCCAATCACTTCCTGAGTTCTTTAAAGGGAACAGACTCACACCACTCTAGTTAAAAGTCAACCATACTTTAAGTGGTGCATGGACACAGTCGAAGACTTGAAGTTGATTTTTTTGGGGGGGGGGGGGGGTGTTCAGCAGTGAAATTACAGTTCTAGCCTTGTTTGTGGTTGTAGGGTATGCAAGGGTAATGAAGCTCCATGTCCCCTTAGGGGGTCCCTCTATCGCTTCAATTTGCATTTTGTATATGTGACGATATTTACATGCTCCGATCTCCTTTCAAACTTGGGGTAAAATTTCCGAGATTAGTTGTGAATCAATAAAAGTATTCTCTGGAGCTTAGCTCCTCTTATACACCAAAAAATATTTATATGCTTCAAACACATTACATACTCCAAATTCACCGTGAACGTTTGAATAGGATTATTTCTTTAATTACAAATTCGAGAATATATATATTAAAGATGAGTGGATGGTTTTGGAGGACACTTTTTTTTTGGGTTTTTTTGTAAATACGGTAAGTGTGACTACTTTATTGGATCTTATCTTGAGGAATCAAATACAAGCAAGTGATACAAGGGAAATTCAGATACGAAACTCTTATTGAATACCATCTTCATATCTACGTTGGGAAACTTGCAAACCACAGAGTTATTCAAGAACAATTTCAACCAAAAACTTAAGCTGATAATTGAAGGTGTGGGAATTGGTTTTATACTCTAACACGCCCCGTCACGTGAATGTTCTTTGGGCTTGAAACGTGGGTGGTGCAAATGTCCCTTCATACGGTCATACTTTGCGCGATTAATATGAAGACTGTTGATATTCAAATTCGAGACTTTTTGCTTAGAAAGACTCTAATATCAACCAAAATCTTAAACTAATAATTAAACGTCCAAAAATTAATTTTATACTTTAATAGAAGACATCTAAGATGCCAAACGAGCTATAAGCTCATAGGGATTTAGATGACACATTTAGTTAGTCATTATATTTTTCAATATTTACTTTTTCTAATATTTTTTATTTTAAAAAAATTTCATTAAAGTCAATTCTCCCTCTCTCATTGTATTCCTGACTCATTTAAACCCCCCCCCCAAAAAAAAAAAGCTGAGAATCCTGAATTTGGTAAGCACCCTCGCCCGGCGCGTGAGGGTTCAATGCTTGATGCGTGTTGAATACTTGAATCCGTGGATAATGAAGTGGAAAATGTTGGGTATTTGCAATGCACGCTGAGCACGAGGGCAAAGAGAGAGACCAACCGCATGCTTTCATATCGTACGTATTATTGTCTGGACGTCTCACATGAGGAGAGAGAAAATCACATTTAATCTGGATTGCCCAACCCAAGAACACCATAATAGGCAATCTGTTGCACAAGCATCCCGTATTCACGTAGGGTTCGAAGAAGGGCCGCACCCTAAGAGATGAATTGTAGGCAATCTAACCTGACTTTATCAGTAGTTGATTCCACGGCTCAAACCTGTAATCTTTTGGTCATACGGAGACAACCTTACCGCCCAATCCAACAGCACCATCTATTAGGTATTTAGTTATTTACTTACACGGCTACATCTCGTTCCGGTTTAATAAGATAATTTTTAACTTTTATATTTTGAAAATAATTTTTTGTGAAAAATTCATGGTCAAAAGAATTATTCAGTATTGCTTATGGGTCGAATGTGTATCTAATATATTGATAAGGTCTTTGTCAGATAATGAATGCCGAAATCTTATATTAGATTCTCAGTTTGATTTTCTTCTCTTCTTTTATTTTGTCATTTTATTGTACCATATGTTGTGATTTATGTTCGACAATAGCAATAATACCACCTCCTAATATGGGTCCCACTTTTATGGGATATGAGGAGATTCAAATGTAGGCAACCTTACCTCTATCAGCATCCCTACCCATAGAGAGGCTGATTCCAAGAGACCCACAAAAATAAGATTTTGTAAAAATCTTTTGATTTATTTTCAAAAATAAAAATTAATATTAGTAAATCTGGGTGATTTGGATGTGAAATTGGTCAAATTAAATTTGGATTTGGGTCTAAAGACTACATGAGATATATTGTATCTTTAACAGCATGCATTTTTGAGTTTTGAGAGTCATGTATATATCATATATTTTGTTCAATCTATGTGGTGGTTGTTTTAATTTTTTTAAATTTAATCCATGTGTTTGAATGACGTCGAATTTCAGGTGTTCTCCTCAAAAAACAAAAACTAAAACTATAAGAAGTGGGATTTTTCTTTTTTTGCTGATGTGTGTGCGTGCGTGTTTTTTTGGGGGGGGGGGGGGGACGGGTCCTGATTTGATGAAGGTTGGGCTAAACACAGAACCCATGGCCCAAGAATGGACACTTTGGCATTCAAGTTTAACGGGAGAGATGCTAATGGTGTGGGCCTAAGTGTCCAACAAAACCAAACTTATTTGAAGCACAAGCCTTATGAGTCTTGAGACTTGAGATCATCAATCTTCACCACCATTTTCCCAAGCTCATATCATGCTTCCGAGAGTATATGTACTCTTAGAAATTGTATAAATACGTACATGCTAAAAAGAATATGTATATCAGTATTTTTTTTTTTTTTTGGGGCTTTGTAAGGTAAGACAAGTATAATAAACATCACAAAAGCGATACAAGAGTTTTAGCATACAAAAGGATTCTCATCTGTATCTATCTATAGATTTATAATCCATACTAATCTTAGGATAAATCATAATAGAAGACCCCTCATTATTGCATGGGCATACCATGCTTCTTGATAGCTAACTTATCTTCCAAGGTTGATATTTTGAACTTTCTCTTGTTGCATGATGCTTTGGTAGTCGTGTTTTTGATCCATGTGACTCTGAGTGGTGCGTACCCTTCACTTAAGTCTCTTTCCGTTCTTGTTGTCCTCATACACCAAACAAATGAATTTTAAAGATTTAGTTTCATACCTCATGTCAAGAGTTGCTGAATCCAATGGGTTCAGCACGGTGCTCATTTTCATCCATGCTCGCATTTTCTTGCTTCTTGTATGCTTCCCCTATCGATGTCCATCATGAAGTTTTGCTATAAATCGGATGATATTATCTGTGTGTTCCCCATCCTCCTGCTTGTCTTCATGCATAATGTTGTCTCTTCAATTCGGTGAGTTAGTTATACGCCATCGAATATTGATTTTAAAAAAAAACCTCAATATTTTTTCATTGATTAATTTTTCATAGGCTACTTAGAACAGTTTAAGAAAGTTAAGCGGTCTCCTATTTGCAATTTCTCTTGAAATCTAGAAGATAATACCCATCGTCCTAGGTACATTGATTGAAGAGTGGGTCATAGATATGGTAGATTCGGCATAGCCATTATTTTCCATGCATGACATAGACGCCAATGTGGATTAACATGTTATGCTATCCCCAGCAAAATCCATAATAGAGCTGCAACTGGAGACTTCACACATGCTTACTTCGTCCCTAGTCATGATTTGATTCTCGAGCATCTCTTCAGCCATCTAAATATTACTTGACAGTTGGTGAAATTTCTTGCTTAAAGACGTATGACTTCGCTCTTCTCATGCGTACTCCTTTTTCTTCCTACTAATCATCATGTCTAAAGGTTAAATCTGATTGTGAGTTATTATTGGATTGCTTTCATACAAATTCGTAGCCTCTTTGATTCTTTTTTATTCTCATTTTGCCCAGTACCAATACCCTACTTGATCTCCATGGAACTGCCCGTACTCATACTAGGATTCTCAATTTTAAGGCTGGCATCACTACTAGTTAAATTCACAGGGTCAAATTCGTTCTTACAAACTCCAGCATCTTTAGTATACCGGTATTTGAAAACATGTGCTCCCAGAAATACAAGCTAATCTATGATTTTTCTACGTTGCGTGATTTATCTATTTATTTATTTATTAGAATAGACATTATCTCTGTTCTAATATAATTGCATATAATTGAAAATTTAGAACCTCTTTAATCTCCCTTGAAGTATATTGTGCTCTAAAGTGGCAAGTCAACTCAATTATTAAGCAACAAGGGAAAAAAAAAATATATAAGATTATCATTTAGTATAGGAACTCTATCTAATCCCCTTCTTAAATGTGTGTATAGTAAGTAAATATACATGATTCCTTTTAACCTTTTTTATGGTTTGGTTTTTAAATTTATTTTACCTTTTAATGCTCGCACTTCGTTGAGTAACCCCCTCCAAAAAAAGGGTCAAATGCACCTCTGTTAGCAATGTGCGTACGTCAATAAACATGAAAAAAGCTAACTTGATTGAAATAATACTTGATTACAAAGAATTGATTTGTACTCGAAGGCTTTATATAGTAGATACATATCGGATGAAAATTTCTAATATTTTCTGTATGACAAAAAAAACCACAGATATTATCTCATACTTGAATAGTTTTTTGATTAAGTGCCATATATCTCCATCTTTCTTTCTCAACAAAATCAGCATCCAAGAACTTAGAAACAAATTCCCATAACCTATACACATCTTCAAAATTGGTCAAAAACCCAATACTTGCTATGACCACTCCTATCCTCCTCTCATTTCTCTCCCCTTTCTTACCCTTACCTTTCCTCTCCTTCTCTTCACTTCCCTTCTCTAAAGCCCACACTCTCCCCTCTTCTTCCCTATATCTCTCAGAGAACCCTATGTGCTTTATGAAGCCACACCCAAGTGAGATATTGTTCCGATCTGCGAGCTTCTGTACGAGCCATGGATCGATCTTCTCCCCCTTCCAATCGAACACGTTGAAGGCCAAGGCAGGCCCCCGGTCAAACCCAACCCTTGGCCCATAAATGGTGACTAGTTGCACCCCCTTTTCCGAGTTGGGGTGGCTAAGAGTTCCCATTGCATTCGTTAACCAATTGATGAGACACCTTGTCCTAGTACCAATTCGGACTAGGCCAAGTGAATCCGCGTGGTCTAACCCTCTACACTCTATCTCCTCATTAGGATCATCACTTTTTGCAGCCCGAAAATTCCGAGGCTCGTACCCTGAGGTACGGAGAAAGTATTTTAGGCTCGTAATTCCCGGAGCAGAAGAAATATTGGGTTGGGTAAATATTGAGAGGGTTGATTTCTTAACGAATAGGCAGGCAAACCCAGATGGGTCATCCCCAAAAACACTATAGAAAGTGCATATAATGAAATCGGGTCGGATCAAGGTGAGGCCCAAAGTATCCATATCCTTAGGTCCAAGCCCAGTAGCATCAAGACACACATGCCAATCATTCTCCTGAGCCAGATTCATCCATTGGTAAGAGTACCTTGCACCAGTAACTCTTGACTGGATCGGAAAAACAAACAACCCCTTCTCTCTTCTCTTATTCTTCTTCTTCTTATGACCTTCCATTAGCATCTCCTGCAACTTTGCACAATTAATCTTCAATTTAGGCCATTTGAACTCTGCTGATAAAACCCTAGCTCCCCTGTTTCTTGACCTCTCAATCATGGCTTCCACAGCCTCGTTCTCATGATCATAAACAGTGAGAACCCTCTTATTACTTTTAAAAGGGTAAGACTCTCCCAAAACCCCAAAAGCAGAGACTTGATTAGCTGCAAAAAACAGAGAATAATCATCCTCTAAAACATTCAAATACCTCATGATTCTTCTTCTAAGCTTGAACTCAAACTCCGACTCTGAAACATCCTCGAAGTGGGTCGGGCTCAAAGGAGGCGTTGATGAAGAAGAGGCTGCAAATTCAGCATTTTTCTGCGAAAATGAAAACAGGGCGTGCCCAGAATAATCAAGACAGACATGGGAAGACAGAGTAAGATGTGGGTACTCTGTTTTTCTGACCCGATCAGCTTCAACTGTGTCAAGAAACAGAGGAAATGCCCTGGTGAACCGTTTGATTGATTCTTGCAAAGACGGAAGACAATCTGGGTTGGTGAATTGGGTGTTGGGGTAGAGAGAAGAAGTAGTTGCAGTGGCAAAGTCATAGTGAAAGGTTGATGAATTGGTGATATTTGCAGAGTTTTGATGGTCAAGCTGGGAGTTTGGAAAGCCTAGCAAATTAGGGCTTAAGCAACATGAATGACAATTGCAGGGGTTGGAGGAGGAAGAAGAGCTATTTTCCCCATTTGGAGGCGGAGATTGCATGTTTTTGTTCTTTTGATTTTCTTGGTCTCTCTGTTTTTCTGTCGCCTCTGATTTTTTTATTTTTTTTTTTAAACCAATCAAGTGATTGATGTTCCTATCAATGAGGGGTACGTTTTTCTCCTTTGGTCCACACTGGTTGGGTGAAATTACAGATATTTATGAATTTTCAAATAGTTTGATTTGGTCAACTTTTGTCCGTTGACTTTCGTGTCTGTAATATTACCAACTTTTGAAACTAGATTAGGGTTTTAGTAGTCGTTAGAGATTTTTCATCAAGTAGTTTTGCATATTTTGAATATTGATAATTCAAATCTAAAATATATTATCCATCCTTATTGTTTGAAATTGGACATTATAATTCTCTGAACATAAAATATATTTCAAATCAATCATGGGAGTACCTGAATTATATTTAAACACAACAAGTTAAGGCTCGGTTGATCTTAAGCTCGACTCAGTGAAATCTAACTTGGTCAAACATTAGCTTGTACTGAGTTTGATCAAGCTTATTTGGTGTTCGAGCTCAACTCGGTTGCCTAAAGAGCCCCGAGCCTTGTTAAACTTGTCCTCGGCTCGACTCGACTCGGCTCAAATCCACCCTAAATTCACAAGAAACAAAGAAATTTGGGACTCACCACAAGGACGAAAAGCTGATGGCAATCTCTTACAAAGTTAGCATTGAAGGTATAAAATTAGAGTTTGAAAGAACAAAGAAGAGGGCCAATAGGTTCTATAGCTAAACCCAGATCAGTTATTTGCCTATCATAGTATTATCAAATGTTAAATTCAAGATTTGAATAGTTAATTGATAACTACTCTAAAAAGACATGATCATCATCTTAATCGACGTCATAACAAGAATGATAACTCGTACTGTTTAAATTGACACTCTACAACAATAATATCGTTAAATATCATTAACAGTAAAGTTAAAACAGATCCATATACGACGGCAAATTCTTATATGTATCCGAAAGCACATAATTGTGAATGCTACACATATATACTTTTTGACATGCATTTATCACATATTTATTTATTTTAATGTAAATCTACCTACGTAGCTGCTGAAAGGATCTACTGTAAATCTACCCATGCGTAGAAATCAACCTATGTAGCCAACCATCGCACTGTAAAAATAGGATAAGTTTGATCTATGATCATTGGGCCTCTTAAAAGGATATACTAAATTCATCCACTACAAGATTCCGGTTTAATTGAGACCGGAATTTGGAGACCGAAATCAAAATCGGTCTCCGATTTAGTTTTGAGACCGAAATCAGATACCGAAATATGTGGTATCAAATTACTTTCAATTTAGAGACCGAAAATTTCCATGCGGTCTCCACTTGAGACCAAAATAAGTTTCGGTCTCCGATTTTGGAGACCAACACAATTATCGGTCTCAAATTTGAAATCTTTGGAGACCAAATTGTTACCGGTCTCAGATTTCGAGACCGAAATCTAAACCCGGTTTCAATTAGAGACCAAGGGATTTCGGTCTCTAAAATGGTTCAGCATTCCAGAAGGATCTGGGCATTTCAGAGACCGATATCCCTTTATTGGTCTCAAAATAAATTTGGAGACCAAATCGTTCGGTTTCCAAATGCAATAATTTCAGAGACCGAAATTTATATTTGGTCTCCATTTGAGACCAATAACATATTCGGTCTCCAACCAGGTAAACTTTTTTGTATTATTCGGCCTTAGCTTTAGAGACCAAGTGGAAAAGAGGGTCTCCATTAGAGACCAATGTACGTTTCGGTCTCCAAAACAGTGTTCTGTTCATCACTGTTTTGGAGACCAAAATCCAACTTCGGTCTCCAGTTGAGACAAAACTAGCTTCGGACTCTGATTTAGAGACCGTTTGGGATTTTCGGTCTCTAGCTTCGTTAGAAATTCAGATCAAATCTCCATTTCTGAATCGCGCTCTCTACCATTTCTCCACCTTCCCGCTATATCTTCGTCCTCTCTGCTGTCCGCCATCTCCCTCCCTCCAGTCACTCACTTCGTTCCGCCGTCAACCTGCTCTGTGGCCTTCGCTGCTTCGACGCACCGGCAATCGACGAAGGTATGGCTCCCATCTCTGTCCCCTTAGCTGATATACGCCGCATTGTGTTTGTTCTCCTCCAATTCGTGTAGCATCTTCCGAATTCAGTTGCTGATTTCATGATTCTGGGGTTGGTTTGTGTGTTCGTACGATTCCCCCTCCCTCTGTGTTGCTTCGTGTGTTTGTTCCCCTTCAATTCGTGTGTGTTGCTTCGTGTATGATTCCCCCTCCCATTCCTGTGAAGTGTTTCATCTGGTGACTGAAAGTGCATTGCACGCCAGGTGTTTGGTAAAATGTCTCACTTGTGATTGGTGAATTGCATAGACTTGGTCCCGACTATTGACAATTTTAGGAAGCCATGACAGCAACAACACATGCTGCGGAGCAGCTACACAACCCAAAGTATAATGGGAATTACGAAAGACGCACTGATTTGTGGTCAAAGGAACGAGAATGGAAGAAAAATGAGGGAAATCTGCTATTAAAGCTAAAACCCAAAAGAAGAAGTCTCAAAAACCCAAATTCATTTTAGGCAGAATCTTCACAAGTCTAACACAGTATTTCATGAACCTAATAGAAACCGTATTTGATCGCTAGATTACACATGCAATTTAGTGTCACCCTGCTCTTAGATTGATTTTTGTTGACAAGTTAGGTTCGTGATTCGTTCGAGTAGTCTTTTTAATTAACTTCATTTTTTGTGCTTTTACATGCCCAAATGAGGGATTTAGTGCAAGAAAGTTTTTGTTTTTGGTCAACGGATAGTGCAAAGAGATCATTTCTAATTGTTACATCGTAAAGATGGATTTTGGCTCATTAGAATATTCTACCGTTTATTAAAATATGTACATCTGTTTCACTTATTGAAAATACTGTACAGCTCACTGAACATACATTCATATATATATATATATATATATATATATATATATATATATATATATATATATATATATATACACACGTACACACATATATATATGCATATATATGCACACACATATATATATGCACACCCATGTGTATGTATATACATATGTATATGTATATACACATATGCATATGCAAATAGACATATATACACATATACAAGCATATACACATAGGCATATACATGTACATATATTATATATATATATATATATATATATATATATATATATATATATATATATATATATATATATATATGTAGATATGTGTATACTACAATATATATTATATATATATATATATAATATATATATATATATATATATATATATATTTATATATATAGATATGTAGATATGGGTATCGACAACATATATGATATATATATACACACACACCCAAACACACACACCACACACACACAACACACACACACACACAAACCACCATATATATATATATATAGCTAAAACATAGATATACATGTTACCCATACATAAATAAAATTAAAATAAATATTATACATATATATATATATATATATATATATATATATATATATATATATATATATATATATATATAATATGTGTATATATATATATATATATATATATATATATATATATATATATATATATATATATTTATATATCTATATATTTATATCTATGTCTGTATGTATGTGTGTGTGTCGATATATATATATATATATATATATATATATATATATATATATACACACACACGTACACACACATATATATATGCACACCCATGTGTATGTATATACATATGTATATGTATATACACATATGCATATGCATATACACATATATACACATATATAAGCATATATACATAGATATATATACATAGGCATATATATATATATACACACACATATATATGCAACCTCTTATTGAAGAACTGAAGCAACTTTGGAATGAAGGAACACCAACATATGACGTCTCCCTGAAGCAGAATTTCGTAATGAAGGTTGCAATTCTATGGACTGTGAGTGACTTCCCCGCGTATGGTATGCTTTCTGGGTGGACGACTGCCGGAAGGTTAGCATGCCCGTACTGTATGGAACACACAAAAGCATTCAGGCTAGCCCATGGGAAGAAGCAATCGTGGTTTGACTGTCATCGTCAATTTCTCCCACCAGATCATAAATTCCGGCGTAACAAATCTGCATTTTACAAAAACAGGGAGGACCATTCTGAACCTCCTCCTATGCTGACGGGTGAGCAGCTTTGGAGTCGTGTCTCTTCCCTCCCAACGGCAACAGATCACAAGGGAAAAGTGGATGGGTACGGACAGTCACACAACTGGACTAGACGTAGCATATTTTGGGAACTACCTTACTGGAGCAAGTTGTTAATACGCCACAACCTTGATGTCATGCACATTGAGAAAAATGTGTTTGAGCAAATCATTAACACGGTGATGAATGTGAAGGATAAAACAAAAGATGACATCAGCGCGCGAGAGGACATGCGTACCCATTGTAAACGTAGGAGACTTAATGTGGAGGTTGTTGCCGATGGCGATGGACGCCGGCGAGAAGTTATGCCACCAGCTTCATATGTTTTGAACAGGGATTGCAAAAAGGTCGTGTGTGACTGGATCCGTAAGGTGAAATTCGCAGATGGTTACGCCTCTAACTTGAGTAGGTGTGTGGACATGAGGAATGCTTCACTGCATAACATGAAAAGCCATGATTGTCATGTTTTTATGCAGCGATTGTTGCCTCTGGCTTTCAGGGATCTCTTACCCACCAATGTCTGGAATGTGCTAACTGAGCTAAGCCAATTTTTTCGAGATTTGTGTTCGTCGAAGTTGCATGCCGATGACGTAATTCGTTTGGAGAATAACATTGCAGAAATTTTGTGCAAGTTGGAACGAGTTTTCCCCCCATCTTTCTTCAACGTAATGGAGCATCTACCTGTCCACTTGCCTACGGAACTAAAACTTGGGGGGCCGGTTCAATATCGATGGATGTATGACAACGAAAGGTATGACAAAGCTCTCAGAAATCGTGACATCGGAATGTAGGTACAGAAATAATGTTTGGGTCGGTTGTGTTACAGGTTTCTTCATCACTTGAAGGGGAAAGTAGGCAACAAAGCACGTGTTGAGCCTTCAATTTGCTATGCATACTTAATGGAAGAGATAACGAACTTCATTACAAACTACTTGGACGACAGTGTTGACGTCAAGGCCAATGATTTGCCGAGAAATGTGATGAACATTGAGAAAGACAATTTAGATGCCAACCTCCCGGACATTTTCTCCCGTAACGTTGGATATGCCCCGAATGAGGGGAGCGTGCGCTTCTTGGATCATTTGGATCATCGCTTGGCGCATGCATATGTCTTATCCAATTGTGGGTTGTTAGGAGAATATGAAAGGTAAGTTTATGTGCTCCTTATACAGGAAAATGGTACATACCTTAAACAGGACCAAATGATTTTGTGTGTTCGTTGTATAGGATGTTCCATCAGGAGATGATCCACCAAAACCCTCGAGTTCGGGTCGAGAATGTGTGGGGAAATTATGAAGAACAATTTCCGGAATGGTTCAAAGCGAACGTACGTTTTGGCACAATGTGATTTGCTTACGGGGGTTTACGTATTTGTATTATGTTGCGATACTGACAACATCTTCGCCCAATTTTTGGCTACGACGTCCATGCAGGTGTTGCAATCCAACGTTGACGACGACATTCTCAAAGCACTTGCCTATGGCCCTAAAAGGCATGTTCGTCGTTGGGATCATTACTACGTCAATGGCTTCAACTTCCACGCATACGAATATGGGAAAAACAAGGCCACAATGAACTATGGTGTTTGCGTCAAAGGAACGGATGGAAGGGAATATTATAGAGTGCTACAAGATGTCATCGAGTTGCACTATGTTGGGGATATTCGTTCCTATAAGACAATATTGTTTAAGTTTGAGTGGTATGACTGCATTAACGGTGTTGATGTGCACGACACGTACAAATTGGTTGATGTGAATCACACAAAGAGATATCCCAAGTACGATCCATTCGTCCTTGCCAGTCAGGTCACCCAAGTGTGCTTCGTGCCTTATCCTATGAAGGACAACACTAAAAAGGATTGGTGGGCAGTGGTCAGAATGAAAGCGAGACCTATAGTTGATGCCCCCGAAGAGGATGCACCATTCCAAGTGGATGATTTAGCCAACCCGCCTAATGTAGCAGATGTTGA
>JAKOGI010002536.1:35000-80000 GCA_029747015.1 Carnegiea gigantea
TCCGTTTCTTTCGAGGTATATATATATGTATGTGTACGCATGTGTATACATATACATACACCCGCATATGGACATACCTGTACACGTATACATACGTATATAAACACGTATGTTACTAACTCATTATTGTGACTTGCATGTGCAGGAACGATTCACATGGGATCCTGAGCATGAGGACTTAGTGAGAAGAGAATGGCAGCAGAAGGTACGGGTCAGACTGAAGGATATAGTGCACAAGCCCTCCAAGGACCCTCCAGAGAAGATCATTCATTGGATGACTGATGGT
The DNA here is from genome assembly GCA_029747015.1 of Carnegiea gigantea. Classification (NCBI taxonomy): domain Eukaryota; kingdom Viridiplantae; phylum Streptophyta; class Magnoliopsida; order Caryophyllales; family Cactaceae; genus Carnegiea; species Carnegiea gigantea. The sequence continues at coordinate 35,287 of JAKOGI010002536.1, forward strand.
ATTCGCACTGCAATGAAGACCAAGAGGGACACAGATGAGGATTTCAAGAGGCGATCGGAGAGAAACAGGAAAAACAAGGTAGAGGGGCCGAAGGCAAAGATTGGGCACAGTCAGGGGTCTATATCTGCAACAATGTGGGCTCAGAGACTGGTATGAAACAGTTACATGCTGTAGTGAAATATATTATCTTCACTTTGAAAAGTTGCCCATGTGGAAATAAATATGTGTATGTGACAGGCGAAGCAACTAGGAAGAAGACCTTCGGCTGCTGAGTTATTTGTCACCACTCATTCCAAGGTTGACGAGAGTGGTCACCGCATTTGGTGCGATGAGTACGCTCAGAGTGTGTATGTAAGTATCCCATCTATCCCATCATTATCCAAGCTTCGTTCACTACATAGATATCTGAAATGGACGCATATGTAACTTGTTTGCCTTCCTGATATGTTTGAAACGATACAGGACAAATATGAGCAGCTGAAAGAGGGAACTGATGTGCAAGTCGGTTCCGCAGCAGATGATCACCTGTTCTTCACCGCAAGTGGAGGCTGGAGTGACAAGGGCTCCATATACGGACTTGGAAGAGAGGGTGCAGCCATGTTCGAGAGACCGATCGCGTGTAGGCGTAGTGGCGGCAGCACTTCCTCCGCATATTCTTCTCCCATAGTAACCCAGCTCCAAGATCAGTTGCAAACGACACAGAATGAGCTGCAAACGACTCAGGCTCGACTTCATTCGACAGAGGAGGAGCTGAGGAGTACTAGGGAGGAGTTGAGTAGTACTAGGGAGGAGTTGAGTACTACTAGGGCGGAGTTGGAAGCTACCAGGAAGGAGATGGATGTGCAACGCATTGGGCTGCTGGAGCTTAATGCTCGGTTTGATAGCTTTTCAGCACTGCTTGGCCACCCCACCCGTGCCGACAACTCTCAGGCATCGTCGTAGATGTAGGTATGTGTAGATGTTCATGTTAATTGTAAATTCGGCTATGTGTAGATGTAGGCAGCGTCGTACTCTGTCACATTGTAATTTCATGCACGTGACCGCTGGAACTCTGTAATTGTTGTGTTCGTGGAATGCGAAATTCTGGATATTTTGGTGCTATTTGTGTAATCTCGATTTAATTTAGAGATGCTCAACTACATGGTATGTATATAGCAAACAATATGCCCAGGTTGGAGACCGAAATTGGTATTTTGGTCTCTGTTAGAGACCGAGATGCTAGTTTGGTCTCCAACGCAGGCTAGCAGGAACCTCAGCCTGTGTTGGAGACCAACATGAAAATCGGTCTCCAATTGAGACCGGAAACCCGGTCTCCAGTGGAGACCGAGACAATATATTTGGTCTCAGATTGAGACCACATATATTGGTCTCCAATTGAGACCAACAGTTTTGGTGTCAATTAGAGACCATGTATATTTGGTCTCTAATGGAGACCACGGAAGTTGGTGTCAATTCGAGACCAGCCAACTCGGTCTCTGTTAGAGACCGACATTCCTGGACTCTAATTGAGACCAGAACGTTTGGTCTCAATTAGAGACCGGCTTATTTTTGGTCTCAGATGGAGACCGGATTTGCTTGGTCTCAGTCAGATACCGGTAACCTGGTCTCAATTAGAGACCGGCACATTTGGTCTCAATTAGACACCACTATGCGCTTTTTGGTCTCTAAATTTGAATTGCTACCAAAGGTTTAGAGACCGAAGATTTTCGGTCTCTGTTTGGTCTCTAAAATTATTTAGAGACCGGCTTGCCTCAGTTAGAGACCGAAAGACTTCGGTCTCTAACTGGGCGCTTTCTTGTAGTGTCTTAAGATAACAAATCCCTTATATTTTGGGAAAAATTTATCACTAGCCATTGGGGAGTATTTCTTGCTTGAAAATCGTTTTCCCTACTTAGCTGATTCTTTCACCTCTCCTTGTTTTTGACCGTTGGATTTTGTGTTTAAAATCTCAGCATTTCACTCCCATTTGAATAGAGGAAAAAGACGAGAAACATACACAACATACGCAAAAAGGAAAAATTTCAAAAGTGGTTTTTCTAGTGAGAAGAATTTTTTCGAGTTACGCTTGAGAAAAGAAAAACTGAGACAAGTTGTGTTTAAACAGAGCTTTCAAGATATTGGCATACTAGGACCTCATTGTACCTTACATCTGCTTAAATCAGAAGCCCCCCCGTAAGGTGTTTTGTAACCCTGATCTTGGATCAGAAAAGTGAGTGAGTGGGCCTCAGTCGTGTGGACTTTGGACGTGTCCAATCTGGTGAGATTTGGACGTGGTGTAACCTTTCTTAGAGAAGAAGGTTACGTGGTTGAAAGTTGTAACAAGGTGTGTTACATTTGTAACGTGTGAAGCCCGTTAGTGAAAGTGGTTAAATCCTACCCGAGGTAGGTCGTGGTTTTTCACACCTCAGTTGGGCTAGAGGTGTTTTCCACGTGAAAATTGTGTGTGTGCTTTATTTTCCGCATTTATCTTGGTGATTTTCGCATTTGCAATATTTGAGAACACCCCTTGCAAACAAGTCACTAGGGTGTTTGTCATCTGAGAATAACCTCTGTGAGGGTGTTTGTTATTTACAACACGAAAATCAGACACCACAATTCACCCCCTCTTGTGGTTGTGTACTCTTGGAATTCAACAAGTGGTATCAGAGCAGGTTCTCCTACAAAAGGTTAACACCTTGAGAGATTCTGAAAATGAGTACTCCACAAGGAATTCTTGAAGGACAATCCATTATTCGCCCTCCTTACTTCAATGGCCAACACTATAGTTGGTGGAAGAATAGGATGGAGAACTATATACAAGCCGAAGATTATGAGTTATGGATGCTCATCAAGAACGGGCCTTTTGTTCCCATAAAAACCCTTCCTGAAGGAAAAACAGCTCCCAAAGAACCTCATGAGTTTGATGCCGAGGACTACAAAAAGGTGGAGAAAAATGCCAATGCCAAAAAGCTTCTATATTTTGGCCTAGGACCCGATGAATACACTCGCATCTCTGAGTGTGAATCAGCCCAAGCTATCTGGAGCGCCCTGCAAGTTGCTCATGAAGGTACGAGTCAGGTTAAACAATCTAGAATTGAGCTACTTATGCGACAATATGAGTTGTTTAATATGGGTGATCGTGAGACTGTGATGGATATGTATACACGGTTTACCCACATCACGAACGAGTTAAAATCCCTGGGAAGATCTTTCACCACTGAAGAGTTAGTGAGGAAAATCCTCAGAATTTTACCTCGTACGTGGGAGGCCAAAGTAACAGCCATCCAAGAGGCTAAAGACATGAACAAGATCACCCTCGACCAGTTGATTGGTAATCTCCAGACCTATGAACTCCGAAAGAACTCACAACAAAGAGAGGAGCAAAAGAAGGATCGGGGGCTTGCCTTGAAAGCACATGAGGACACTGACTCTGACCTTGAAGATGAAGATATGGCTCTAATGTCCAGAAAATTCAAGAAATTCTTCAAAAAGGTCAAGGAGAACAACAAAGGAAAAGACTTCAGTAAGTCCAGAAACACCCCCAAAGAACAGCTCACAGGGTGTTTCAAGTGTGGCAAACCAGATCACTTAGTCAAAAATTGCCCTCTGCTTCGAGAAGATCAGATGCCCGAACACCCTCGAAAACAGGGTCGAAAACACCTTGTAAACAATCTGGGCAAGCGATTCTCGAAAGCTATGCTGGCTGCTTGGGGAGATTCCTCTGAGGATGAAGGAGAATCTGAAGTTGAAGAAGGGGTCGTAGCACTTATGGCCCAAAGTGATTCAGATTCAGATGATGAATCAACAATCAGCTTCTCAGATCTCAAGAACAAGGTACGTGGTCTTAATAAAGCAACTCTCGAAGAACTTTTGTATACCTTGATGGATACTTGTGCTGAATTGAAACGAGATGTCCGAGACCTAGAACTAGAAAATGAGATCCTTAAAATGAAAAACTGGGCTTACATGAAAATATTAATACGCTCAAAGAAAACCTCTTTATAAAAGAAGGAGATTATTCTCGAATGGAGAAAAAACTCTTTGAGGTGGAAGGAATGGTTGAGTCCTTGCTCAGGGAGAACAAGGGTTTGCATGCTAATATAGAGAAACTGGAAACCGAGCTTATCACAAACAAACGCTGGAACAAATCTTCACAAGCCCTTGATTGGTTAAACCCTCATCACAGTAGAAACAAAAAGGGACTTGGTTACAAGCATAAACGGACCGTTTACCCAATACATAGAAAGTATGTGGGATTACCTGAAAACATCGTTTGCTTTTATTGTGGTAAAACGGGTCATTATAGATACACTTGCCCTTTAAGAAAACATGCCAATGAAAAGAATGAAAGGTATGTGAAACAAATCTGGATTAGAAAAGATGAGCTTTACATGTCTAAAAGAATGGGACCCAAGGGGATCTGGGTTCCCAAAACTAACCCGTGATTTGTTTTGCAGGCTGAAGTGAAAGAGAACAACCTTACGAACAACCCCACTAACACCCTTGAAAACAGACAGTTGTGGTTTGTTGATAGTGGGTGTTCACGGCACATGACTGGTGAAAGATCAAATTTTCTCTCACTTACAGCTTTGAATGGTGGGAGTGTAGCATTTGGAAACGGCAAGACTGGGACAATTGTCGGTATAGGTAATATTGGTAAAACTCTCTCCCACTCAATTGATAATGTGCACTTAGTTGATGGGTTAAAACACAATTTGCTAAGTGTGTCCCAACTGTGGGACAAGAACAACCTAGTACTGTTTTCAAAAACACGTTGCTTGGTTGTGAATGACGACACAGGAGATGTTGTGTTGAGGGGGAAGCGATGTCAAAATGTTTATAAAGTTTGTATTTCCAATCTTCCCCAAAATAATCTGACTTGTTTTAATGCATTAAATGATGATATAATGCTATGGCACAAGAGACTAGGTCATGCAAGCTTATCCTTGTTAAACAAACTTGTTTCAAAAGACCTAGTTATTGGACTACCTTCCATCAAATTTAATGATTACAAGGTATGTGAAGCTTGTGCAAAAGGCAAACAAGTCAGATCTTCTTTTAAATCGAAAAAATGTGTAAGCACTACCCGACCTCTAGAATTATTACACATTGATTGGTGTGGTCCCATGAGGATAACTAGTAGAGGTGGGAAAAAGTATGTGCTTGTTGTAGTGGATGATTACTCTCGATTTACTTGGACCTTGTTTTTGGCATCCAAAGATGAAACCTTTGAGAATTTTATTGCCTTTCTCAAAAAGGTTGAAAAGAGAGTAGGACACTCCTTAATTAGCTTGAGATCTGATCATGGAACTGAGTTTGAAAATGCAAGTTTTATTAACTATTGTAATGAACATGGTGTTGATCATAACTTCTCAGCTCCAAGAACACCCCAACAAAATGGGGTGGTTGAGCGCAAAAATCGCACCCTGGAAGACATGACCAGAACAATGCTTATTGCTAGTGGTCTTCCTAGGTATTTCTGGGCAGAAGCATTGAACTCCTCATGTTACATTATAAATAGATGCATGATCAGACCCATTTTGAACAAAACTCCTTATGAACTTTTCAAGGGCAGAAAACCCAATATTACGCACCTAAGAACATTTGGTTGTAGGTGTTTTGTGCATAATAATGGGAAGGATGTCTTAGGAAAGTTTGACCCTAGGAGTGATGAGGCAATATTTCTTAGCTATTCTTCTCACAGCAAGGCATACAAAGTCTTTAACAAAAGGACCTTGTGTGTTGAGAAAAGTGTGCATGTGCTTTTTAATGAATCCAACTTGTTGAGTGAGAATGATGCATAGGAAGATGAACTTGAATTAGGTCTTGTTCGAAAAGAAGTGTTGCTCCAAGATAAACGAGGTAAGAACATCATGGAGAAAACAACTCCTGAGGGTGTTTCTCAGAACAGCAGGCAAGGTGAACAAAAAGGGGTAACACCGTTGAACCCTGTTCGGAACCATGTTCTTCAGGAACAAGCTTGCAAACAGGTGCAGAAACAGGATCAGGAGGTGTTCTTGAGCCTGATCCTACACACATTTCAGTTAGAACAGAGCATGTGTCTGTGGATCCACTTAATCCAAGACCATGGAAGCACCATAGTTCGCACCCTCTTGATCAAATCTTGTCAGATATTAATACTGGAGTGCAAACTAGATCTAAACTTAAGAATTTTTGTGCTTTCTATGCGTTTCTTTCTAACATTGAGCCAAAAAGTGTGAATGAAGCTCTTGCAGATTCAGATTGGGTCACGGCAATGCAAGAAGAGCTCCATCAATTTGAAAGAAACAAAGTATGGCACCTTGTACCTAAACCTGCAGAGAGAACAATCATTGGAACCAAGTGGGTGTTCTGAAACAAACTGGATGAGTCAGGAACAGTCACTAGGAACAAGGCACGGCTGGTTGTTCAAGGGTATAATCAAGAAGAAGGGATCGATTATGAAGAAACCTTTGCACCATTTGCTAGAATTGAGGCTATTCGAATCTTAATAGCCTTTGCAGCTCATATGGAAATCAAGCTATATCAAATGGACGTGAAAAGTGCATTCCTCAATGGATACCTTAAAGAAGAGGTGTATGTCAAACAACCCCCTGGTTTTGAAAACAGTGAATTTCCTAACCATGTTTTCAAACTTGACAAAGCTCTTTATGGCCTAAAACAAGCTCCTAGAGCTTGGTACGAACGGTTGTCAAGTTTTTTAATTGAAAATGATTTTAGAAGAGGCAAGGTAGACAATACCTTGTTTCTAAAATCTAAGGGGGAACATTTATTGATTGTCCAAATATATGTTGATAACATTATATTTGGTGCAACTCATCATGATTTATGCAATGAATTTTTAAATATGATGAGGAGTGAGTTTGAGATGAGCATGATGGGTGAGCTTAACTTTTTCTTAGGCTTACAAATCAAGCAAACTCCAAACGGCACCATGATCCATCAACAAAAGTATATCAAGGAGCTACTTAAGCGTTTTGGGATGGAGTTGGCCAAACCCGTAGACACTCCTATTTCTCCTTCAACCAGGTTGGTTATGGATGATGGGAGTCCCTCAATTGAGGAGAAACTCTATAGGGGCATGATTGGGTCACTCCTATACCTAACCGCTAGTAGACCAGATATTGTTTTTAGTGTTGGTTTATGTGCCCGTTTTCAGTCTAATCCTAAGGAAACTCATCTTAAGGCTGTGAAACGGATACTAAGATATTTGAAACATACACCCAATTTAGCCTTATGGTATCCTAGAGGTTGTAATTTTGATCTTGTTGGATATGCTGATGCTGACTATGCTGGATTCCTAGTTGATAGAAAGAGTACCTCAGGTATGGCTCACTTTCTTGGACCTTGTTTGGTATCTTGGGCTACCAAGAAGCAACTTTCAGTTGCCATGTCCACAGCAGAAGCTGAATATGTTGCAGCAGCTTCATGTTGTGCTCAACTGTTGTGGATAAGACAACAGCTTAAGGACTTTTGTGTTGACATTGGATGCATTCCTATTTTTTGTGATAACACAAGTGCAATTAACATTGCCAAAAATCCATGTCAACATAAAAGAACAAAGCATATTGACATTCGACATCATTTCTTGAGAGATAATGTTGAAAAGGGTTTAATCTCTATGAACTTTTGCACAACGGAAAATCAAATTGCTGATATATTCACTAAGGCACTAGCTAGAGATCAATTTGAGAGAAATAGACTGGAACTAGGGTTGGTGAGAACACCCTGAGTTACCTGTTTCCAGAACATGAACTGGGTTTGGTAAGATCAACCTTTACACCCTGTTCTCTCCCCCTGTTTGTGAATCTTATCAACAACGGATGTTATTACATACACTCGAATTGCGTGCATTTTGTCTTTACTTATCCACTTAGTGCAGCATAAGGGGATGTACTGAAGCCGCCTTAATACCATTAAGTCCAATCAAGATCAGACGGCAAAGAACAGGCATAACGAAGAGAACAGGTACGCCCCTTGGTTGCTCGATGTGTTTTTCCTTCCCAAGGCACAAGCTTTTAAGTCTCACACCCGTTGCAAACCAAGAAATCTTCTAAAGATTTTGGGTGCTCTCTCTCTCTCTCTCTCTCTTTTTATATGCCCTGTTCTCAGTACTGCAAAATCTGAGAAACCTGCAAAGCCTTAAACCCTAATCTCTCTCCTCTAGCAACAATGGCTCTCAACAACTCCTCTCAATCAAACGACCTCGTTCTTGCGTCCTCAATCCCTGCTCCCCCTCGCCCAATCCTGTACAAGCCTTTCAAATTCCTGGAAAGCTTGTCCCTACACTCAGTGGGAATGGGGATGGTTGATATTCCCTTCTAATGTGGAAGGGAATTGGTGTTTCTTGTAGGGACAATTGCTTGTCCCATTAACGTCGAGTCAGAGGGTGCACTATCGGGGTCTCAAGACCAAATCTTGGAAATCCCTGAAGGGTTTAATTTTGAGCCCTATTCTTCTGGGTTGTTTCCTGAAACAGCGCCTGAAACAGGGGCTGCCTCTATCGAAGGTGTGTTTGTGGAGGATCTAGATGTCGATTTCCAAGGGAAGTCGAATGAGACATCAGAGGAGAGTTTAGAGAAGGATTCTCTCCCTGAAGCTGAAACCCCCACTCCGGTCGCTCAAACTGGAGAGAAAAGGAAAAGGGTGAAAATAGTGGCCAGGCGTAGCAGAACGCCAAGAACAAGGCCACAACCAAGGTCTCAGCCCTCTCAAACTCCCTCTTCTCCACAATCCTCCAAGCCTTCTCGCAAATCTGCGAGACTAGCTTTTCAATCTTCCCCCCGTATCTCCAAACCCTCTGCTCCTGTCATCGAGGAGATCTCCTCCTCTTCTACTGAAGGGTTCTCGAGTTCTGACTCTGAGAACACCTCCTTCAAACAGGGGACACGGTGTTCTCCGAGTCCTCTGAAGAACAAGCCCCTCCAAAATCCACCACTAAACCTGCTGTGAAGCCCTCTCCTGCAAAAACACCCCTCAAGCGAAATCCCAGAACAGCCCCCCTACCAGAAGCTACCACCTCTGTTCCTGCCCCCAAACGCCCAAAGCAGTTCACTCCCTCTCTTATGTCTGACAAACATGCGCAGTTGCTTAAGCGCAATGTCGTCAGGGGGAAGGTAGTGAATGTAAGCTTTTTCGAGGAACAGGGTCTGGGGGTGTTCCTGACCAAGTTGCGCGCTCAAGGCTGGCTCGACTTGTTTGCAAACACCCAGCTGGGGTGTTCTGTACCTGAGTTGGCTGAGTTTTACGCCAACTGCAGTGTCACCGAAGGGGTGGTGACTAGTTTTGTGAATGGGCAACGCATTAAAGTTGATGCGCCCACACTAGGGAAAATTTTGGGAGTACCCTCCCAAGGCTTTGACGTGTATGTGAGGGAAGACAAAACAGCCCTAGAAACAGCCAGGCTCCTAGAGGTGTCCTAACGCCTCAGTCAAAAATAGGGCCTGAGAACACCCCTCTCTGTTAAGAAGGGTGAAATGACCTCCCTGCACCAACTATTGTTTATGTTCACTATCAAGAACATAATTCCGCGAGGTCAAGGGCGGAACTCAGCTGATGCCCTCGATCAATGCCTGGTGGACTTACTGGATCGGGAGGAACCAATCAACCTCCCTGCAATCATGATTCGCCACATAGGGCGAATTGCGAACACCACCCGTGCCCATGATCTTGGATATGGGTTTCTGTTGACAAGGGTGTTTGAGCACCTTGGGATAGTGCTCACACGGCGAGTAGAGGCCCAAGTCGTTGATGAGATTGGGATTGACACTCTGCTCGGGTGTGGCTATGAGGTTGGCGAAGGATCAGTCTCCAAACAGGGTCGTCGACCACCTCGACCACCTAGTTCTGGGCAACCTTCCTTCAAACTTGAGGTTGTTCTTGAGGACAATGCTCGCCTCAAGGATGAGCTCTCAGCTGTCAAGGCTGCTCTGGCTGAGGAGCAAGCCCTCTCCGCCAAACGCCATGCAGAATTGCTTGTCCTTCTCTCCACTCTTGCCCCCAGCATTCCTCCTTTGCAAACGAGACCACCCCCTGCACCCTGATTCTCTAGGCTGTTCTCTTGTTTCCTCCTCCCCGCTTCGTTTTTGGCATTGTACTGTTTTTAATGCAATATCTCTTTCATGATGCTTCTTGCACCTTATGCTGTATATCTCTTTTCTTGCATTCATACTGTTGTTTATGCTTTTTAATGATGCCAAAAGGGGGAATAAGACCATACGAATAAGATCATATGATCTATAACCTAGCACCTAGAGGATCCCTATCAGCATTAATCGTTCGTTGTTAAGCTTTTTAATTTTGTCAATATGGTCACTTGGTTTGTCATCATCAAAAAGGGGGAATTTGTTGAGTATATTTAGTTTTGATGATAACAAATCCAAGTGTAAAACTTTGTCCAAGTAATGTTGCTCCAAACACAATCTCCAAACAGGCCTAACTGGTGTTTGTGATCTTTATTGTATTAACTGGTTTGCTACATGTGAGAACAAGTCTTAAACAGGTTTTACTTGGTGATTCTATATTAAGTCAAGAACACCCTCTCGACAGTTGATTGTAAGGCATGTTCCTGAACTCTAGCAATGCAAAAAACAACCCCAGCAAACAAGGTGGCCTTGGTGTTCACAGCAGCTCTACAAATCTTGGACAAGATGACTGGTTCAAAACAAGAAGTCTTGGGTATATAGGTTTTATTTATTTAGACTCTTGTTAATATGCCAATATTGAAAACGTCATTTTAAACACCTTTTGAATCGGTATTTGCGCTAAGTGCTTCAGAACACCAGTTGCGAACAACCCTGCAAACAGGGTGCCTAGGGTGTTTCTGAACTGAAGTGGCCATACCCGGTTATCTTTGAAAATTCATTTCGGTTGGCCAAGATCTCCAGAATACTTTCTTTAAATTCCAAGATTGCTATTTTTCTGGAAAGGATATTTCTTGAAAATATTATGGGAGATTTGCGAAAATAGGTTTTGGGAGAATTGCCAAAACTAAAAGATTCCCTTTGCCTATATTTTCGGATATGATAAAATTTCAAAAACTGAAGATTTCTGGTTGTCATTTGAATCTTCTTCACGGCTATGGAAAGATAAGAGTTATCTCTTAAGATAACAAATCCCTTATATTTTGGGAAAAATTTATCACTAGCCATTGGGGAGTATTTCTTGCTTGAAAATCGTTTTCCCTACTTAGCTGATTCTTTCACCTCTCCTTGTTTTTGACCGTTGGATTTTATGTTTAAAACCTCAGCATTTCACTCCCATTTGTAGAGGAGACAGAAGAAAAAAGACGAGAAACATACACAACATACGCAAAAAGGGAAAATTTCAAAAGTGGTTTTTCTAGTGAGAAGAATTTTTCGAGTTACGCTTGAGAAAAGAAAAACCGAGATAAGTTGTGTTTAAACTGAGCTTTCAAGATATTGGCATACTAGGACCTCATTGTACCTTACATCTACTTAAATCAGAAGCACCCCCGTAAGGTGTTTTGTAACCCTGATCTTGGATCAGAAAAGTGAGTGAGTGGTCCTCAGTCGTGTGGACTTTGGACGTGTCCAATCTGGTGAGATTTGGACGTGGTGTAACCCTTCTTAGAGAAGAAGGTTACGTGGTTGCAAGTTGTAACAAGGTGTGTTACATTTGTAACGTGTGAAGCCCGTTAGTGAAAGTGGTTAAATCCTACACGAGGTAGGTCATGGTTTTTCACACCTCAGTTGGGCTAGAGGTGTTTTCCACGTAAAAATTGTGTGTGTGCTTTATTTTCCGCATTTATCTAGGTGATTTTCGCATTTGCAATATTTGAGAACACCCCTGCAAACAAGTCACTAGGGTGTTTGTCATCTGAGAATAACCTCTGTAAGGGTGTTTGTTATTTATAATGCGAAAATCAGACACCACAATTCACCCCCCTCTTGTGGTTGTGTACTCTTGGAATTCAACATAGACCCTTTGGATTTTTAGGGGATCTGGGTCTTATCGGATCTAGGTCGGATCTGGATCTGAACCTGAGACTGTGAGACCTAGACTTGAACCTAAACCATTATATAGACCCGTTTGATTTTTTTTTTTATTGTTTATGTAGCATAGGCATTAGGGTTTTCAGTTTTGGTCTCAGATTTCTCATTTCTCACTCCTCTCAGTTTCCCCTCTCTTCCTCACTCTTCTGCTCTTGCAACCTCATCTCTTCTAGCATCCACCACACCACGTCTCCACCCCATCTCCCCCGGCCCTAGTTCTCCAGAGTCGGACCTTCACGCCGGCCTCCTCCATCTTCCCGGCAACCTTTTGGTCTTGCTTGTCGTGGTTTCGCTAGAACTAGGCACGCTACCCTCATCTCAGCGCTGCCCCTTCACGGATCAACTATTTTTCGGGACTTTTGTCCATTTTGGCACCCCTATTCAGATAATCAGGTAATTTAATTTATTAGAGCTACGTTCCTATTCTGCATCGTTAGCCACATACTCTTTTGCAAACAGACCTGGGGTGACAGAGGATGAAACTGCAAACCCCAATCAGAAACAAACTATTATCTGAAATTCTGAATACAATTTAATATTTGTTGCATTTTGTTATGGTTACTCATACGTATGCATTTTTGTAATGAGATACCTTATGCAATTGCCCTGTAAGAATTGAAAGCATGTAGAACTCTCTAAGTTTAATATCAAACCAATATTTGAATACCCCAAATCACATGACTAATCCTATAATAGCTAATAAAGTTAGTTTACTATAGAATGTCACAACAACAAAATTGATAGTGTATTATTCATTTTGATAATTCAGCATTCTGCTATGTATTATGATGGAGAATTCAATTATATGACAAAATTTTATGTATGCACTTTTGTTTTGTTGAGAAAAATAAGAAAGTGAAAAAAAAGCGATTCAAAGTAGCAGGACTCGTTCAGGACCCACCAGACCCTTTGGATCTAGAGAATCTGGGTTTGGATCCAAATTTTGTAGGCCCTGCAAATTTAGATTGGATCTAGATCCATGTCCAAAAATAGATCTGCATTTGGATTTTGGTGGACCCGATCCATACCTAGTCCATTGCCATCCCTAGTTTAAAGGCTCATTATCATATAAACAGGGATAGAGAAATGAAACTAAGATTCAGGGGAGTGTTTGCCTAACAGTTATTGATTATTAGCTATTAACTATCTGTATTAGTTGTCGTTGTTAGTTGTTTATATTGATTATTTGTATTAGCTGCTTACATTATTTATTTTAAAAAAAAGTGTTTGACAAAATTAGGTGTTCATGAGAAAGTTGTGAGACAAAAAAAAAAAAAAAAAAAAAATTTTTGAAAAGCTCGCTTCAAAAAAACTAAAAATTTGACCCTTTTCAAATTGGCTTTTTTGATCCAAAAAGTTCATCTGAAAAGGTTCAAATGCCGAATGTAATAGCCTGACCCTAAATCATGTTTATTTATTTAATTAAGCCATGTTATTCATTTTTCACATTTATTTATCTCATCTAATTATCCCGATTGGGAGAATTCATTTTGGGCTCTATTTTACAATTCGAGTTTCATTTACCGTAACAATTTCGGAAAAAAATTGATATTAGGCCTCAATAATTATGGTTTAAAAGATTAAATTATTTTTTATGACATTACAAAAATTTAATTTCGAGCTTCGAAAAAAATTTAATTAATCACTTACGGTTTTGCTTTCTTTTCGAAGCCGAGCTCATTCAAGGCCAATTTCGGCCCAAAGTTGAAGCCCAACAAGTTGTATCACTAACCTAGCTAATTAACCATGGTTTAAGCTTAACCATGGTTGCTTTTGAGGAATAAATTTCAGCCAAGCGCTTTGGGCCATTTGTAACCAAGTAAACAACACTCAAGACTTTCTTTCTTTCTTCTTCTCCTCCTCCACCCCAAGGCTGCCACTGCTGCTATTTTCCAGCCACTTCCAGCCACCTTCCGAACACCAAGGCAGCCACCTGCCGCCACCCCCATATGCTGAAAGCCACCAGCCACCATCCCTAACCCCACCACCATCAAACACCACCTCAATCTTCAAATATTCAAGCACAAAGTGAGTAATATACTCACCTATCTTGTTCTTTTGATTGCATTTTGGACTTTGATTCTTGTTTTTGGTTATTAATCATGTTGTTTATATGGAAACAAGTATTATTTTGATGTGTTGGTTGTTGATTATGCTTGAAAGCAAGTGATCTTTGAAGTTGTTCATGATCATGCAAGTTTAGGTGGCGCTGATGGATTTTGATTGTTTTAAATAAGATTTTGTGATCTTTGTACTGATAATGAGTATAAAGATGTTTATGGTGATTCATATAAGTTAAAGGGTGATTTTAATGGGTGGTTATGTGAAGAAAAGATTGAAAAATGTGATTATTGAGCAGTAAACAGACCTGAAATAGGGTTCACTTCGGGAGAAAACTAGTATTAATTTACACATTAAAAATTCATGAATGTTGGTGCAGTGATAGCTTGATCAGTTAGATTTCAATAGGATTTGGAATTACTCAATTTTGAGTTGTGTGGACAAAGTTATGACCAATCTACTGAAGACTGCGCAGAATACATCAAAACTGGGAGCATTTATGAGCAGGGGACTTTACGGAAAAAATGGTATTGATTGGGTCATTGCAAAATTGTGATTTTCAGTGTGTAGATAGATCAATAAGTCATCTTTCAAATGCCTTTTGAATCATCTTAATCAAAGTTCTGTGGAAAAAGTTATGGTCATTTGCTACGACTGCGCAGATTAGATTGAAGTTGTGCATAGTTGTGTTCTAGCCCAATTTTAGGGACCTTACTATATGAATCATACTTTGTGTCCTAAATAAACATTTTAGTGGACATTATGAGCGTTTCATATTGGGATTTTACATCTTTTTTAGAGGTCGGGAGTGAAAGATATGGATTTTCTAATGCAGACCATCAAACGGTAACATGAGTGAATACAGAAATCATAACATTTGGAAATATTTCCAGAAGTTTCTATATAATTATGGGTATTGCAAGGAAATTACAATGTGTAGTGAGTTCAACAAGTTTAATTATATATAGAAGTTTACTTAGGTTGAAAAACTGAGTTAAATGAGCATGAAAATGAAATTTGAGAAGTGGGCATAGTAATGACTCAAATTAGTGTCCATTGGACTTAGTTGGGGTTATTTGAGCTTTTATAAACCTCACAACACCTCTCCTGACATTAAGCCTTCTATTATCCATTTCAGAAGCATTACACTTTAGATTATCCATTTTGGAAACATCAGAAACCCATATTTCGTTTATTTCCATTAAAATCTTTTCGTTATCAGCTCAAGCATTCCAATGTGATCTATTTAGTTTCAATTTGTTGTATTTCAAGTTCACTAACCCTAACTGATATATTTTTCAGATCATCTTGGTTTAGCTTACCTTATATTGAATTATTGGAATTGTAGAAACCTTTTTAATTAATCAATTTCCATTAAAGTTATAAATTATGTCAGTGAGTATGGTTTACTAACTACATTTATCTATAATTATATTTTCTTAAATAGAAATGGGGCCTAGTCTATCGTTTCCATTGTGCATAAGTATTATCAAGTGAAATATCATTTTAAAGACTTCAGGTGCGTCCATTGCCTGTATCTTTAGAAATCAGAGTTCATTTATCAAAGTATCATGTTTGGTAAGTACATCAATGAATCAGTTTACACAGTGATTTATCAGTTAATTAGTGACCCTATCAGTTATCATCTATAGGGAATTCGCCCTTCAGTTATCCACACGGCTTCAGGCCAGGTCCCCAATCGGCTTGGCAGGCGTACACCTATCCTTATATCATAACAGTATCAAGGGGTTCACTATCAGATAATAACTAGCAATGCAGTTTTACATCTTCTCATTCACTGTTTTTAACTTAAAATGAATTGCAAATTGATCCCAACCAGTGTTTCAATGATCATTTAACAATACAAGAATGCATGTACTGAGTTTCGGCTCACAGTTCGAAATGTTTTTTATGTTTTGTTTTAGGCAAATGCTGAGAGAATTATCTTCATGCTAGTAAACCAGCGGAAGAGAACAAGTTGAGTAAGGGAATTTGGATGGATCAACACTGATACAGTGTATGCATATTTTTAGAATTGTATATTAAAATCTTTAGTAGATGGAGGTGCAGATTACATGGTGAATTATCTTACTATGGTTTATAGACACTATATTGGTTAACACTTGATTGTGAATGGATGATCATGTGTGTATGTGTATGGTTGAGGTTATGCTTAACTATGTTATTGCAGGACACATATTTCAAGCCTTGTCCTTTGGGAATCATTGGATTTATTAGATTACAATTGAGTGATATATTAAGGAGAATATAAACAGTGAAACATGTTTAATTTGGGGCGTTACACCGAATATCTAAATTGACTTTTTAACTTGATCAAAAAACTAACATTCAAAAACCTCACCAAAGTCTTTTTTACTAAACTCTCCCTTAATGTATCATATGTAATTTCAATGTTATGTTTTAACTGTTGGAACCGGACCTTATTAACCGAATCATAAATTTTTGGTTACTAATCTCCCTATTGAGTTTCCATAATCATGTTAGGAACCAAGCTACTTCTCTAATATATATATATATATACACACACACACACACACACGCGCGCGCGCGCGCGCACACACATACACACACACACCTCCTCAATGTGAACAAGGTGAAACGTACTATAGGTAAAATTTTTCCTTTCACATCATTCATCTTCAAAATCTTATCTCCCATATTTTTCCATATAACTGTAACTTATGTAGTATTTGTTGCCAATAATTGATTTTAATACGACATAAAATAAGAATATATCATCGAGCCCAGATCAATTATTCTAATATGAACTCAAATAAATTGGACAACCGATACTATAATAAAATTTTAAAAAGAATAAATGGAATAGTACAAACACATGAAATGTGTTGGTTATCCCGGGCAAATAAGACATGAGTGAGCGACATAAATAAAAAAATAAAAAAAGGCACCGGATGGTGCTGATCACTGTCGACCGTTGTTAAAATATCTATTCCAACTTCAGCCATCTTTTAAATGACACCCCACCACTTGCTTTGATTAAGACAAACTCTTTTCTTTGTTTTTTTTGGGGGGGGTTGATTCACTTGGTTTTTCATATCTTCTCAATGATAGCAGCCAAGTAAGCTATACCCAATTCACATCCTTCTCCCTTCATTCCTTCTAGAATCAGCTTAACAACTAAGATATCGCAAATGAACGCATTAAGCATTTAAGTAAAACTGGTAAAAATTCGAGTTTAGATCGAACTCAGGTCGACAAATTGGACAATGTTAAAATTCGAACAAGAAATTGATGTCCAATACCCGATTTTTTTAGGTCGGTCAATTCCGATAATGCTAAATTCATGCTAAATTCAGTTCAGACAGTTGAAATATAAAAAATGTTGTACTCGGATTCAATATTTGGATAAAAAAATTTATGATCGTATTCAATTTTTTCGAGTCGGATAAATTCGAATATTTGAATCAGATAGTTTTCTACCAGTTCTACATTTAAGCTTAATTACTACTCTCTCGTTTTAATCGTTTCTTTTTTGGAGGGGAGGTGATTAATTTTGGCCAAACAGGTACCCGTGCAGGAAGAGGCTAGAAATTAGGTCCAATGAATTCGAAGCTTCATCGTGGCACACAGTGCTTGACGTCCATGTTTGAACTTCAGAACTTTTATGTAGAATGCTTGTATTCCAATTATATTATTTCACCTATGTTTTATTTTCATTTTTATTTAGGAAGTCACAGGGGACACCATAATAATCATTATTTTTTCGATTATTAATAACCTAAAAAATGTCGGAAGGAAAATACAAAACAACTGCTAGAATAAGAGTACACAGTTAGTAAAATGGATGAATAAATCTCTAAATGACATCATAACAGCTAATAGGGAGTTGGTAAAACTACTGCTATCTCAGTGAGCACTTGCTCAGCCACCTTAGAAATCCATTCACTTCTTACGTCAAAATTACTGCCTTTCAAGTTCCTTCCTTTTATTTCTCATAATCCTTCTAATGGCTGGAGTTTCATCCCCAACGACACAAACACCCAACTGCCTACCCGATACACTATAATAATCATATATATATATATATATATATATATATATATATAGATATTATATATATATAGTACACATACATCATATATATATATACACTAGATATATATATATATATATATATATATATCTACAGATCTACATACATATACCATATATATATATATACTATATAATATATATATATATATATATATATAAAAGTGAGTTCGAAAGCTGCGGTAGTGACATGTATCCTCCAAAGCATTTATTAAGATTTAATTTAAAAAGAAGAATTTAAACAATACATGACTTAAATTACCATGATGAATAGCATATTTTCAACTACTTCCATAAAAAAAGGAAATAAATTACAAATATACCAATATTATTATTTCTAAAAATTTAAATTATAAGATTAACTATAATATTTTTGCGAAAATTTTAGCCAAAATTTTAAAAGAAACCATGCGTAGTACGGTTTAAAATAGGGATGGCAGTGGATCCTAGACCCGATCCGGATCTATCAGACCCGGTCCATTTTTAAGGATCTGGATTCAAAAAATTTAGACCCGTTGG
This sequence comes from Carnegiea gigantea, assembly GCA_029747015.1. Taxonomy (NCBI): domain Eukaryota; kingdom Viridiplantae; phylum Streptophyta; class Magnoliopsida; order Caryophyllales; family Cactaceae; genus Carnegiea; species Carnegiea gigantea. The sequence continues at coordinate 53,934 of JAKOGI010002536.1, forward strand.
ATTTTTACAGGATCTGGGTCCTATCGGATCTAGGTCGGATCTGGATCTAAACGTGAGACTTTGAGACCCAGACCCGAACCTGAACGATTATGTAGACTCGTTTGATTTTTTTTACTGTTTGTGTAGCATAGGTATTAGGGTTTTCAGTTTTGGTCTTAGATTTTTCATTTCTCACTCCTCTCAGTTGCCCCTCTCTTCCTCACTCTTCTGCTCTTGCAACCTCATCTCTTCTAGCATCCACCACACCACGTCTCCACCCCATCTCCTCCGGCCCTCGTTCTCCAGAGTCCAGGACCTTCACGCCAGCCTCCTCCCTCTTCCCAGCAACCTTTTGGCCTTCCTCGTCATGGTTTCGCCAAAACTAGCGCTGCTACCCTCATCTCAGCGCTACCCCTTCACGGATCAACTATTTTTCGGCACTTTTATCCATTTTTCGTCGCCCCTATTTAGACAATCAGGTAGTTTAATTTATGAGAGCCATGTTCCTGTTCTGCATCCTCCGCCACATACTCTTCTGCAAACAGACCTAGGGTGACAGAGGATGAAACGCTAAACCCCAATCAGAAACAAACCATTATCTAAAATTCTGAATGCAATTTAATATTTGTTGTATTTTGTTATGGTTACTCATACGTACACATTTTTGTAATGAGATACCTTATGCAATTGCCCTATAAGAACTGAAAACATGTAGGACTCTCTAAGTTTAATATCAAACCAATATTTGAATACCCCAAATTGCATGACTAATCCTGTAATAGCTAATAAAATTAGTTTACTATACAATGTCACAACAACAAAATTGATAGTGTATTATTCATTTCGATAATTCAGCATTCTGCTATGTATTATGGCGGAGAATCCAATTATATGACAAAATTTTATGTATGCACTTTTGTTTTGTTGAGAAAAATAAAAAAGTGAAGCAAAAAAAGCGATTCAAAGTAGCTGGACTCATTAAGGACCCACCAAACCCTTTAGATAGAGAGAATCTGGGTTTGGATCCAAATTTTGTAGGCCCTGCAAATTTGAATTGGATCCGGATCCATGTCCAAAAATGGATGTGGATTTGGATCTTTGTAATAATCCGACCCTAACCCATATTTATTTAATTAAATCATCTTTATTTATTTCATTAATCCTATTTATTCATTTACTTTATCATGTTTACTGACTAAAACACTCATGGTTATTTGTTTAACCAAATCATGTTTATTAATTCAATTGCATTTTATATATTTATTGAATTATCTTATGTCATTTAAATTTTCCCTTTTCATTTATCGTATTTAATCACTTTGGTTGGGGGATATTGCATTTGGGTCCCATTTTACAATTCAAGTTTCAGTGATTGTTAATTCAAGTTTTGTTGATTAATTAAATATCGGATGAATCGATAGTAGGCCAATTTTTATATTTTTATGGTTTAAGAATTATGGTTTAAGAAATTATTATTATTATTATTATTATTATTATTATTATTATTATTATTATTATTATTTTCATATCCTTGCAGAACTTTAATTTTGAGTTAATCGCACTCGGTTTGATTATTTTCTGAACCCGAGCTTATTTAAGGCCAATTTCGACCTAACAATCTTTACATCATTTGCTTAGCTAATTATCATTAATTATTGCAAATTACCATAGGTAAAAAGTGGGTTTTTAAGCTAAAAACCTCAGCCATATATTCTACCTAGTGTTTTATTTTCCTTCATTTTACACCAAGTAAATTCAAGCTCCTTCTCTCTCTTCTTCCTCTCTCTAAACTCAGTCACCCCCCTACTCTCTAGCAGCTGCCACTGTTCTAGCATGTTTCAGGTGAGTTTCCGGCCAAAGTCCGGCCAAGTTTGTCACCCCTAACATCCCTCCACCACTAGCTACCACCTCCCATCCTCAAAACCACTAAACTCCACCTCTATCTCTACTTATCTTCAAAGTAAGTGATCTTGATCTTGTTGATTTTGATGTTTTATTTTAGTTTTGATTCTTGTTTTGATAATTGTGATCATTGATCACGAGTTTTGATAAGAACAAGACTTATTTTGGGTATTGATCATGGGGGGGTTGAGCTAGGGTTAGGGAGTGATCATGTTCATGCAAGCTTAAATGAAAAGCATGTTCATAGATTGATTTGTATTTGATTTTGTAATATTTAGTTTTATTGATGATTATGATGATGTTTTGGTAATTGGGAATGATTTCAAGCGAGGTTTTATGTGAAAAAGGAAGAAAACCCCAAAATAGAAAGACCTGAAATTTTCAGAAAAATAGGGCAGTGTTCAAGATGAAACTGGTAATGATCAGCTCATCCAAAAATTATGAGTTTTCATGGGTAGATAGCTCCGTGTGTTATCTTTAAAATGGCTCTAGAATCGCCTCAATCCGAGGTCTGTGGAAGACGTTATGGTCAGTTTACCGAAACTGTGCAGAATGGATCAAAAACTAATGCACTTGTGTTTAAGCTCCATTTTGGGAAACCTATTGTGGGAATCATGTTTTGTGTCCTTGATGAAAGTTTTAGAAGACTTCTTAATCTTTACATATTGGGGTTTTAGGTCTTCATTTGAGGTCTATAATGAAAGTTATGAATCTTTGAAATGCACTGATCTGCTTTGGTGCAATTGGGCAGTTATTGTAATTTCTGTGCAACGTATACTTGGTGGAGGAAAATTCTAAAAATTCTCCTATAGATTGTTCTTACTATTTTTGAATTTCCTAGAAAATTTCATGAATTTTGGTTGAGTATTTGGAATTTGGTGATTTTGGGAAGCATTTTGAATGGATTTGTAAAGAGCAATAGTAATGATTGAGGGATATTGATCATGCACATATTTTGTGTATTTTAGGCCAACCAAGGTCATTTAAGGGGGACATGAATATTCATGGCCTTTCATGGAGTTTTTAGCTGGATTAATGAGAAAGAAGAAGATAATTATACAAATTGGAAGTTTGTTTATGAGCTCTGAATCATTTATGGATTTTACAAAGGAAAATACCAAGTTTAGTGAGCTTAATAGCTTTTATTGAGTACAATGATTCATTTCAGGTGGAATTCTATATCTAATGGATTTATGATTGAATTATGAGAAGTGGGAGAGCTATTGCAGTTTATGCTATTTGAACCAAGATATATATCTCTCTTGGCCTCAAACCTTTATCACTTACTCAAGTCAAAATGTATCCAATATATATATCAAGCCAAGCTAGTGTATTAGCTGTGATCTTGAACCAAGCTGTACCTCAGCGAGCCTTAAACCCGTATCAGCAACCTATTTTATCAAAGGCCACAACCACTCTCTCAATTGTCACCATCAAAGCCTTTTCCTTTGTAATCTCAATTATTTCATGGTGAACTATTTTACTGTTATTTACTTTATATCAAATGTAATTGCTTTCATTAATTCAATTTTGAAGTTATATTACTCAAGTTATGTATATCGTTTAATTACTCAATTTCTATTACACATACTTTTACGTACTCTATTATGTGAGTAATGATCATTTACTGACTACACATACCTACAATGATATTTATGAAACAGAGTTGAGGCCTATTATCATTCCCTGTTATGCATGAATATTATCAAGTTAGAACATATTTATCAAGTCAGATGATATTTTTTTTAAAGACTCAAGGTATGTCCATTGTCTGTATCTTCAAAAAAGCAGATCATGTTTCTCAAGTTACAACTCTTATTGAGTTTAACAATGAATCAGTTTATACAATGATTTGTCATTTGTGACCCCATCAGTTATCATCTATAGGGCGTCAGCCCATCATTTACCCGCGCGGCTTCAGGCCAACTCTTGATCGGATTGGCAGGTGCACACCTATGTATAGATCATATCATTGCAAGGGGGTTCACATCCAGATAATAATGAGTAATTCAGTTTCATATTACTTTCATTTTCATTGTTATTGCGAACTAAATAACGTGCAAAAGCGGGTACCCATCAACAGTATTTCTATGCTCATTTTACAATACAGGGATGTATGTACTGAGTTTTTGTTCATATTTTTGAATTATTTTCATGTTTTTCATTTTAGGTGATGAAGTACCATATATTCCTCCTTTTAGCAAACCTTTTTGAAGATCGTCAGATGCTCACAGTGAATTCAGCATAGCATGAATATTGGAATCGACTTTAGGGTCAAGTACTTATGTGGTATGGAATGTGAGTTAATACCTGGTATGGTTGATCTATTATGGACTTTGGTCTTGAAGTATTTCAGTTTACTAGATTTTTGTGGTTGTAAGCATCAGTTGCAAGAATAAATGATTTCAGTGAGCCTTGTCCTTATCAGGATGGCGGTAGCGCCTTCGTTTACTGAGTCTTTCGTCGCAATTATCAGTAATCATGTTATTAGTATTTTGGGGGCGTTACAATCTTGGCGGACCCAATCCATACCTAGTCCATTGCCATCCCTAGTTTAAAGGCTAGTTCTCATATAAAGAGGGATGGAGAAATGAAACTAAGATTTAGGGGGGTGTTTGGCTAATGGTTGTTCTTTATTAGCTGTTAACTATCTGTATTAGCTGTCGCTGTTAGTTGTTTATATTGATTATTTGTATCAGCTACTTATATTATTTATTTTAACTAAAAGCATTTGACAAAATTAGGTGTTTATGAGAAAGTTGTGAGGCCAAAAAAAAAAAAATTTAAAAAGGTCGTTCTAAAAAGGCTAAAAATTTGACCCATTTCAAATTGACTTTTTTGATCCAAAAAGTTCATTTGAAAAAGCTCAAATGCCGAATATCTAAATTGACTTTTTAACTTGATCAAAAAACTAACTTTCAAAAACCTCACCAAAGTCTTTTTTACTAAACGCCCCCTCAATGTATCATATGCAGTTTCAATGTTATGTTTTAACTATTGGAACCAGACCTTATTAGCCGAATCATAACTTTTCAGTTACAAATCTCCCTATGCAGTTTCCATAATCATGTTAGGAACCAAGCTACTTCTCTATATATATATATATATATATATATATATATATATATATATATATATATATATATATATATATATATATATATATATATATATATATATATATATATATATATATATATATCACCTCCTCAATGTGAACAAGCTGAAACGTATTATAGGCAAAATTTCTCCTTTTACATCATTTATCCTCAAAATTTTATCTTCCATATTTTTTCATATAACTATAACTTATGTAGTATTTGTTGCCAATAATTGACTCTAATACAATGCAAAATAAGAATATATCATCGAGCCTAGATCAATTATTCTAATCTGAACTCAAATAAATTGAACAACCGATACTATAATAAAATTTTAAAAAAATAAATGGAATAGTACAAACACATGAAATTTTCAATGTTATGTTTATATTGATTACCCCGGGCAAATAAGACATAAGTGAGCAATATAAATAAAAAAAGAAAAAAACAGACACGGGATGGTGCCGATCACTGACGACCATTGTTAAAAATATATATTCCAACTTCAGCCACCTTTTAAATGACACCCCACCACTTACTTAAATTAAGACAAACTCTTTTCTTCTTTTTTTTTTTTTGGGTTGGTTCGCTTGATTTTTCTTATCTTCTCAATGATAGCAGCTAAGTAAGCTATACCCAATTCACATCCTTCTCCCTTCATTCCTTCTAGAATAAGCTCAACAACTAAGATATCGCAAATGAACGCACTAAGGATTTAAGTGAAGCTGGCAAAAATTCGAGTTTAGATCGAACTCGGGTCGACAAATTGGACAATGTGAAAATTCAAGCAAGAAATTGATGTCCAATACCCTGTTGTTTTAGGTCGGTCAATTCCGATAATGTTAAATTCATGTTAAGTTCGAGTTCAGACAGTTGAAATATAAAAAATATTGCACTTGGATTCAAGATTTGGACAAAAAATTTATGATCGTATTCAATTTCTTCAGGTCAGTTAAATTTGAATATTTGAATCAGACAGTTTTCTTCCAGTTCTATATTTATGCTTAATTAATACTCTCTCTCTTTAATCGTTTCTTTTTTGGAGGGGAGGTGCTTAATTTTGGCCAAACTGGTACCCGTGCAGGAAGAGGCTAGAAATTAGGTCCAATGAATTCGAAGCTTCGTCGTGGCACGCAGTGCTTGATGTCCATGTTTGAACTTCATAACTTTTATATGGAATGCTTGCATTCTAATTATATTATTTCACCTATGTTTTATTTTTATTTTATTTAGGAAGTCACAGGGGACACTATAATAATCATTTTTTTTCGATTATTAATAACTCAAGAATGTCAGAAGGCAAATACAAAACAACTGCTAAAATAAGACTACACAGTTAGTAAAATGGATGAATAAATCTCTAAATGACATCATAACAGCTAACAGAGACTTGAAGATGCAACTACTATCTCAGTGAACACTTGCTCGGCCATCTTAAAAATCCATTCACTTCTTACGTCAAAATTACTGCCTTTTAAGTTCCTTCTTTGTATTTCTCGTAATCCCTCTAATGGCTGGAGTTTGATCTCCAATCACACAAATACCCAACAGCCTACCCGATATACTATAATAATCATACACACACACATACACACACACATATATATATATGTGTATATATATATATATATATATATATATATATATATATCTATTATAATATATATATATATATATATATATATATATATATACATATATATATATATATATATATATATATATATAGGTGAGTTCGAACACAGCAGTAGTGACACGTATCCTCTAAAGCATTTATTAAGATTGAATTTAAAAAGAAGAATTTAAACAATACATGACTTAAATTACCATGATGAATAATATATTTTTAACTACTTCAATAAAAAAAGGTAATAAATAACAAATATACTAATATCATTATTTCTAAAAATTTAAATTATAAGATTAACTATAATATTTTTGCAAAAATTTTAGCTAAAATTTTAAAAGAAACCATGCGTAGCTTGGTTTAAAGTATGGAAGGCAGTGGATCCTGGACTTGTTCCAGATCTATCAGACCCGATCCATTTTTAAGGATCTGGATTCAAAAAATTTAGACCCGTTGAATTTTTAGAGGATCCGAGTTTTATCGGATCTAGGTCGGATCTGGATCTGAACCTAAGACTTTGAGACCCAAACCCGAACCTGAACCAGTATATAGACCCGTTTGATTTTTTTTTTACTATTTATGTGGCATAGGTGTTAGGGTTTTCAGTTTTGATCTCAGATTTCTCATTTCTCACTCCTCTCAGTTGCCCCTCTCTTCCTCACTCTTCTGCTCTTGCAACCTCACCTCTTCTAGCATCCACCACACCACGTCTCCACCCCATCTCCTCCGGACCTCGTTCTCCAGAGTCTAGGACCTTCACGCCGGCCTCCTTCCTCTTCCCAACAACCTTTTGGTCTTGCTCGTCATGGTTTCACTAGAACTAGCCACGCTACCCTCATCTCAGCACCACCCCTTCATAGATCAACTATTTTCTGCCACTTTTGTCCATTTTTCGGTGCCCCTATTCAAACAATCAGGTAATTTAATTTATCATAGCTATATTTCTGTTCTGCATCCTTAGCCACATACCCTTCCGTAAATAGACCTGGGGTGACCGAGGACGAAACCTCAAACCCCAATCAGAAACGAAACATTACGTGAATTCTGAATGCAATCTAATATTTGTTGCATTTTGCTATGGTTACTCATACGTACGCATTTTGTAATGAGATACCTTATGCAATTGCCCTATAAGAACTGTAAGCATGTAGGACTCGCTAAGTTTAATATCAAACCAATATTTGAATACCCCAAATTGCATGACTAATCCTGCCATAACTAATAAAATTAGTATACTATACAATCACAATAACAAAATTTTATGTATTATGGCGGAGAATTCAATTATATGACAAAATTTTATGCATGCATTTTTGTTTTGTTGAGAAAAATAAGAAAGAAAAAAAAAAGCGATTCAAAGTAGCAGGACTCGTTAAGGACCCACCAGACCCTTTAGATCGAGAGAATCTAGGTTTGGATCCAAATTTTGTAGGCCGTGCAAATTTGGATTGGATCTGGATCCATGTCCAAAAATGTATCTGGATTTGGATCTTGGCAGACCCGATCCATACCCAGTCCATTGCCATCCAAAGTTTAAAGGCTAGTTATCATATAAAGAGGGATAGAGAAATGAAACTAAGATTTACGGGGGTGTTTAGCTAACGGTTATTGGTTATTAGCTATTAACTATCTGTCTTAGCTGTCGTTGTTAGTTGTTTATATTGATTATTTGTATTAGCTGCTTATATTATTTATTTTAAGAAAGAGTGTTTGACAAAATTAGGTATTCCTAAGAAAGTTGTGAGACCAAAAAAAAATTTTAAAAAGCTCGTTATGAAAAAATTGAAAATTTAACCCTTTTCAAATTGGCTTTTTTGAGCTAAAAAGTTCATCTGAAAAGGCTCAAATGCCAAATATCTAAATTGACTTTCTAACTTGATCAAAAAACTAACTTTCAAAAACCTCACCAAAGCCTTGTTTACTAAACGCCCCGTTAATGTGTCATATGTAGTTTCAATGTTATGTTTTAGCTGTTGGAACCAGACCTCATTAGCCGAATCATAACTTTTTTGTTACTAATCTCCCGATTGAGTTTCCATAATCATGTTAGGAACCAAGCTACTTCTCTAATATATATATATATATATATATATATATATATATATATATATCTATATATATATATATATATATATATATATATGTGAACAAGGTGAAACGTATCATAGGCAAGATTTCTCCTTTTACATCATTTATCCTCGAAATTTTGTCTACCATATTTTTCCAAATAACTATAACTTATGTAGTATTTGTTACCAATAATTGACTCTGATACAATGCAAAATAAGAATATATCATGGAGCCCAGATCAATTATTCTAATATGAACTGAAATAAATTGAACAACCGATACTATAGTAAAATTTAGAAAAATGAATGGAATAGTACAAACACATGAAATGTGTTGGTTATCCCGAACAGATAAGACATGAGTGAGCGACATAAATTAAAAAGAAGCAAAAAAAGACACAGGATGGTGCCAATCGCTGCCGACCGTTGTTAAAAATATCTATTCCACCTTCAACCACCTTTTACTTGACACCTCACCACTTAATTAAATTAAGGCAAACTCTTTTCTTCTTTTTTTTTTTTTGGGTTGATTCACTTAATTTTTCATATCTTCTCAATGATAGCAGCCAAGTAAGCTATGCCCAGTTCACTTCCTTCTCCCTTCATTCCTTCTAGAATCAGCTCAACAACTAAGATATCGCAAATGAACGCACTAAGGATTTAAGTGAAGCTGGCAAAAATTCGAGTTTAGGTCGAACTCGGGTCGACAAATTGGGGAATGTTAAAATTCAAATAAGAAATTGATGTCCAATACCTGGTTTTTTTAGGTCGGTCAATTCCGATAATGCTAAATTCATGTTAAATTCGGGTTCAGACAGTTGAAATATAAAAAATGTTATACTCGAATTCAAAATTTGGACAAAGAATTTATGATCGTATTCGATTTTTTCGGGTCGGATAAATTCGAATATTTGAATCAGATAGTTTTCTACCAGTTCTACATTTAAGCTTAATTACTACTATCCCCTTTTAATCGTTTCTTTTTTGGAGGGTAGGTGCTTAATTTTGGCCAAACAGGTACCCGAACAGGAAGAGGCTGGAAATAGGTCCAATGAATTTGAAGCTTCATAGTGGCACGCAGTGCTTGACGTCCATGTTTGAACTTCAGGACTTTTATATAGAATACTTGTATTCTAATTATATTATTTCACCTGTGTTTTATTTTTATTGTTATTTAGGAAGTCACAGGGGACACTATAATAATCATTTTTTTCGATTATTAATAACCTAAAAAATGTCAGAAGGCAAATACAAAACAACTGCTAAAATAATAGCACACAGTTAGTAAAATGGGTGAACAAGTCTCTAAATGACATCATAACACCTAACAGGGACTTGAAAAAGCCACTGTTATCTCAGTGAGCACTTCCTCAGCCACCTTAGAAATCCATTCACTTCTTACGTCAAAATTACTACCTTTCAAGTTCCTTTCTTATATTTCTCATAATCCGTCTAATGATTGAAGTTTCATCCCCAACGACACAAACACCCAACTGCCTACCCGATATGAGTTCGAACGCTGCGGTAGTGACACGTATCCTCTAAAGCATTTATTAAGATTTAATTTAAAAAAAGAATTTAAACAATACATGTCTTAAATTATCATGAAGAATAGTATATTGTCAACTACTTCAATAAAAAAAGGAAATAAATTACAAATATACTAATATTATTATTCCTAAAAATTCAAATTATAAGATTAATTATAATATTTTTGCAAAAATTTTAGCCAAAATTTTAAAAGAAACCATGCGTAGCACGGTTTAAAGTAGGGATGGTAGTGGATCCTGGACTCGATCCAAATCCATCAGACCCGATCCATTTTTAAGGATCTAGATTCAAAAAATTTAGACCCGTTGGATTTTTACAAGATCCTGGTCCTATCGGATCTAGGTCGGATCTGGATCTAAACTTAAGACTTTGAGACCCGGCCCCGAACCTGAACCAGTATATAGACCCGTTTGATTTTTTTTTACTGTTTGTGTAGCATAAGCATTAGGGTTTTCAGTTTTGGTCTCAGATTTCTCATTTCTCACACCTCTTAGTTGCCCTACCCTCCTCACTCTTCTACTCTTGCAACCTCATCTCTTCTAGCATCCACCACACCACATCTCCACCCCATCTCCTCCGGCCCTCGTTCTCCAGAGTCCAGGACCTTCACGTCGGCCTCCTCCCTCTTCCCAGCAATCTTTTGGTCCTGCTCGTTGTGGTTTCACTAGAACTAGCCACGCTACCCTCATCTCAGCGCTACCCTCATCTCAACGCTACCCCTTCACGAATCAACTATTTTCTGGCACTTTTGTCCATTTTTCGGCGCCCCTATTCAGACGATCAGGTAATTTAATTTATCAGAGCTATGTTTCTGTTCTGCATCCTTAGCCACATACTCTTCCGCAAACAGACTTGGGGTGACCGAGGATGAAACCTCAAACCGCAATCAGAAACGAGCCATTATCTGAAATTCTGAATGCACTTTAATATTTGTTGCATTTTGTTATGGTTACTCATACATACGCATTTTTGGAATGAGATACCTTATGCAATTGCCCTATAAGAACCGTAAGCATGTAGGACTCTCTAAGTTTAATATCAAACCAATATTTGAAAACCCCAAATTGCATGAGTAATCCTATAATAGCTAATAAAATTAGTTTACTACATAATGTCACAACAACAAAATTGATAGTGTATTATTCATTTCGATAATTCAGCATTCTGCTATGTATTATGGCGGAGAATTCAATTATCTGACAAAATTATATGTATGCACTTTTGTTTTGTTGAGAAAAATAAGAAAGTGAAAAAAAAAAAGCGATCCAACGTAGCAGGAGTCGTTAAGGACCTACCAGACCCTTTTGATCCAGAGAATCTGGGTTTGGATCCAAATTTTGCAGGCCCTGTAAATTTGAATTGGATCCGGATCCATGTCCAAAAATGGATCTGGATTTGGATCTTGGCTAACCCTATCCATACCTAGTCCATTGCCATCCCTAGTTTAAAGGCGAGTTATCATATAAAGAGGGATAGAGAAATGAAACTAAGATTTAGGGGGGTGTTTGGCTAACAGTTAGCTATTAACTATCTGTAGTAGCTATCGCTGTTAGTTGTTTATATTGATTATTTGTATCAGCTGCTTATATTATTTATTTTAACAAAAAGCATTTGACAAAATTAGGTGTTTGTGAGAATGTTGTGAGACAAAAAAAAAAATTATAAAAAGCTCATTCCAAAAAAACCTAAAATTTTGACCCTTTTCAAATTAGCTTTTTTGATGCAAAAAGTTCATCTAAAAAGGCTCAAATGCCGAATATCTAACTTGACTTTTCAACTTGATCAAAAACCTAACTTACAAAAACCTCACCAAAGTCTTTTTTACTAAAGGCCCCCTTAATGTATCATATGTAGTTTCAATGTTATGTTTTAACTGTTGGAACCAGACCTTATTAGCCGAATCATAACTTTTTAGTTACTAATCTCCCTATTGAGTTTCCATAATCATGTTAGGAACCTAGCTGCTTCTCTAATATATATATATATATATATATATATATATATATAGATATATATATATATATATATATATATATATATATATGTATATATATATATATTATATATATATATATATATATATATATATATATGTATATATGTATATGTATATATATGTATATATATACCTCCTCAATGTGAACAAGGTGAAACGTATTATAGGTAAAATTTCTCCTTCTACATCATTTATCCTCAAAATTTTACCTCCCATATTTTTCTATATAACTACAACTTATGTAGTATTTGTTACCAACAATTGACTCTAATACAATGCGAAATGAGAATATATTATCCAGCCCAGATCAATTATTCTAATCTGAACCAAAATAAATTGAGCAACCGATACTATAATAAAATTTAAAAAAATAAATGGAACAATACAAACACATGAAATGTGTTGGTTATCCTGGACAAATAAGACATGAGTGAGTGACATAAATAAAAAAAAGAAAAAAAAAAGACATAGGATGGTGCCGATCACTACCGACCGTTGTTAAAAATATCTATTCCACCTTCAACCACCTTTGACTTGACGCCCCACCACCTACTGTAATTAAGACAAACACTTTTCTTTTTCTTTTTTTTTGGGTTGATTCACTTGATTTTTCATATCTTCTCAATGATAACAGCCAAGTAAGCTATACCCAATTGACATCCTTCTCCCTTCATTCCTTCTAAAATCAGCTTAACAACTATGATATTGCAAATGAACGCATTAAGCATTTAAGTAAAGCTGGCAAAAACTCAAGTTTAGATCGAACTCGAGTCGACAAATTGGACAACGTTAAAATTCAAACAAAAAATTGATTGTCAAATACTCGGTTTTTTTAGGTCGGTTAATTCCGATAATGCTAAATTTATGTTAAATTCGGGTTCAGACAGTTGAAATATAAAAAATGTTGTACTCGGATTCAAAATTTGGACAAAACATTTATGATCATATTCGATTTTTTTGGGTCGGATAAATTCGAATATTTGAATCAGATAGTTTTCTGAGAGTTCTACATTTATGCTTAATTACTACTCCCTCTTTTTAATTGTTTCTTTTTTGGAGGGGAGGTGCTTAATTTTGGCCAAACAGGTACCCGTGCAAGAAGAGGCTAAAAATTAGGTCCAATCAATTCGAAGCTTCATCGTGGCACGCAGTGCTTGACGTCCATGTTTGGAATTCTGAACTTTTATATAGAATGCTTGTATTCTAATTATATTATTTCACCTGTGTTTTATTTTTATTGTTATTTAGGAAGTCACAGGGACACTATAATAACCATTTTTTTCGATTATTAATAACCCAAAAAATGTCAGAAGGCAAATACAAAACAACTGCTAAAATAAGAGTACATAGTTAGTAAAATGGATGAATAAATCTCTAAATGATATCATAACAGCTAACAGGGACTTAAAAAAGCCACTGCTATCTCAGTGAGCACTTGCTCGGCCACCTTAGAAATCCATTCACTTCTTACGTTAAAATTACTGCCTTTTAAGTTCCTTCCTTATATTTCTCGTAATCTTTCTAATGACTGGAGTTTCATCCCCAATGACACAAGCACCCAACTGCCTACCCGATATGAGTTCGAACGCTACGGTAGTGACACATATCCTCTAAAGCATTTATTAAGATTTAATTTACAAAAAAGAATTTAAACAATACATGACTTAAATTACCATGATGAATAGTATATTTTCAACTACTTCAATAAAAAAAGGAAATAAATTACAAATATACTAATATTGTTATTCATAAAAATTTAAATTATAAGATTAATTATAATATTTTTGCAAAACTTTTAGCCAAAATTTTAAAAGAAACCATGCGTAGCACGGTTTAAAGCAGGGATGGTAGTGGATTCTGGACTCGATCCAGATCCATCAGACCCGATCCATTTTTAAGGATTTGGATTCAAAAAATTTAGAACTGTTGGATTTTCACAGGATCCGGGTCCTATCGGATCTAGGTCGGATCTGGATCTGAACCTGAGACATGGAGACCCAGACCCGACCCTGAAGCAGTATATAGACCCGTTTGATTTTTTTATTGTTTGTGTAGCATACGCATTAGGGTTTTCAGTTTTGGTCTCATATTTCTCATTTCTCACTCTGCCCCTCTCTTCCCCACCCTTCTGCTCTTGCAACCTCATCTTTTCTAGCATCCACCACACACATCTCCACCCCATCTCCTCCAGCCCTCGTTCTCCAGAGTCTAGGACCTTCACGCCGGCCTCCTCCCTCTTCCCAGCAACCTTTTGGTCATGCTCGTTGTGGTTTCGCTAGAACTAGCCACGCTACCCTCATCTCAGCGCTACCCCTTCACGGATCAACTATTTTCCGGCACTTTTGTCCATTTTTTCGGCGCCTCTATTCAGACAATCAGGTAATTTAATTTATCAGAGCTATGTTTCTATTCTGCATCCTCAGTTACATACTCTTCCGCAAACAGACTTGGGGTGACCGAGGATGAAACCTCAAACCCCAATCAGAAACGAACCATTATCTGAAATTCTGAATGCAATTTAATATTTGTTGCATTTTGTTATGGTTACTCATATGTATGCATTTTTGCAATGAGATACCTTATGCGATTGCCCTATAAGAACCGTAAGCATGTAGGACTCTCCAAGTTTAATATCAAACCAATATTTGAAAACCCCAAATTGCATGACTAATCCTGTAATAGCTATTAAAATTAGTTTACTATACAATGTCACAACAACAAAATTGATAGTGTATTATTCATTTCGATAATTCAGCATTCTGCTATGTATTATGTCGGAGAATTCAGTTATATGACAAAATTTTATGTATGCACTTTTGTTTTGCTGAGAAAAAAAAGAAAGTGAAAAAAAAAAACGATTCAAAGTAGCAGGACTCGTTAAGGACCCACCAGACCCTTTAGATCGAGAGAATGTAGGTATGGATCCAAATTTTGTAGGCCGTGCAAATTTGGATTGAATCTGGATCCATGTCCAAAAACGGATCTGGATTTGGATCTTGGCGGACCCGATCCATACCCAGTCCATTGCCATCCCAAGTTTAAAGTCTAGTTATCATATAAAGAGGGATAGAGAAATGAAACTGAGATTTAGGGGGGTGTTTAGCTAACGGTTATTGGTTATTAGCTGTTAACTATCTGTATTAGCTGTCGTTGTTAGTTATTTATGTTCATTATTTGTATTAGCTGCTTATATTATTTATTTTAAGAAAGAGCATTTGACAAAATTAGGTATTCATAAGAAAGTTGTGAGACCAAAAAAAAAAATTTAAAAAACTCGTTCCAAAAAAATTGAAAATTTAACCCTTTTCAAATTGGCTTTTTTGATCTAAAAAGTTCATCTGAAAAGGCTCAAATGCCAAATATCTAAATTGACTTTTTAACTTGATCAAAAAACTAACTTTCAAAAACCTCACCAAAGCCTCCTTTACTAAACGCCCCCTTAATGTATCATATGTAGTTTCAATGTTATGTTTTAGCTGTTGGAACTAGACCTTATTAGCCGAATCATAACTTTTTTATTACTAATCTCCCGATTGAGTTTCCATAATCATGTTAGGAACCAAGCTACTTCTCTACTATCTATATATATATATATATATATATATATATATATATATATATATATATATATATATATATATATATATATATATATATATAATATATATATATATATATATATATATACATATTATAGAATATACACACACCTCATAAATGTGAACAAGGTGAAACGTATCATAGGCAAAATTTCTCCTTTTACATCATTTATCCTCAAAATTTTGTCTCCCATATTTTTCCAAATAACTATAACTTATGTAGTATTTGTTACCAATAATTGACTCTGATACAATGCAAAATAAGAATATATCATGACGCCCAGATCAATTATTCTAATATGAACTCAAATAAATTGAACAACCGATACTATAATAAAATTTAGAAAAATGAATGGAATAGTACAAACACATGAAATGTGTTGGTTATCCCGAACAGATAAGACATGAGTGAGCGACATAAATTAAAAAAAAGTAAAAAAAAGACACAGGATGGTGCCTATCACTGCCGACCATTGTTAAAAATATCTATTCCACCTTCAACCACCTTTTACTTGACACCTCACCACTTACTCAAATTAAGACAAACTCTTTTCTTCTTTTTCTTTTTTTTTTGGGGTTGATTCACTTGATTTTTCATATCTTCTCAATGATAGCAGCCAAGTAAGCTATACCCAATTCACATCCTTCTCCCTTCATTCCTTCTAGAATCAGCTCAACAACTAAGATATCACAAATGAACGCACTAAGGATTTAAGTGAAGCTGGTAAAAATTCGAGTTTAGATCGAACTCGGGTCGACAAATTGGAGAATGTTAAAATTCAAATAAGAAATTGATATCCAATACCTGGTTTTTTAGGTCGGTCAATTCCGATAATGCTAAATTCATGTTAAATTCGGGTTCAGACTGTTGAAATATTAAAAATGTTGTACTCGAATTGAAAATTTGGACAAAGAATTTATGATCGTATTCGATTTTTTCGGATCGGATAAATTCGAATATATGAATCAGATAGTTTTCTACCAGTTCTACATTGAATCTTAATTACTACTCTCCCCTTTTATTCGTTTCTTTTTTGGAGGGGAGGTGCTTAATTTTGGCCAAATAGGTACCCGAACAGGAAGAGGCTGGAAATTAGGTCCAATGAATTTGAAGCTTCATCGTGGCACGCAGTGCTTGACATCCATGTTTGAACTTCAGAACTTTTATATAGAATACTTGTATTCTAATTATATTATTTCACCTGTGTTTTATTTTTATTGTTATTTAGGAAGTCACAGGGGACACTATAATAATCATTTTTTTCGATTATTAGTAACCTAAAAAATGTCAGAAGGCAAATACAAAACAACTGCTAAAATAAGAGCACACAGTTAGTAAAATGAATGAATAAATCTCTAAATGACATCATAACACCTAACAGGGACTTGAAAAAGCCACTGTTATCTCAGTGAGCACTTGCTCAGCCAGCTTAGAAATGCATTCACTTCTTACGTCAAAATTACTACCTTTCAAGTTCCTTCCTTATATTTCTCGTAATTCTTCTAATGATTAGAGTCTCATCCCCAACGACACAAACACCCAACTGCCTACCCGATATGAGTTCGAACGCTGCGGTAGTGACCCGTATTCTCTAAAGCATTTATTAAGGTTTAATTAAAAAAAAAATTTAAACAGTACATGACTTAAATTACCATGATGAATAGTATATTTTCAACTATTTCAATAAAAAAAGGAAATAAATTACAAATATACTAATATTATTATTCCTAAAAATTTAAAATATAAGATTAATTATAATATTTTTGTAAAAACTTTAGCCAAAATTTTAAAAGAAACCATGCGTAGCACGGTTTAAAGTAGGGATGGTAGTGGATCGTGGATTCATTTTTAAGGATCTAGATTCCAAAAATTTAGGCCCGTTTGATTTTTACAGGATCCGGGTCCTATCGGATCTAGGTCGGATCTGGATCTACACCTGAGACTTTGAGACCCAGACCCGAACCTGAACCAGTATATAGACTCGTTTGATTTTTTTTTACTGTTTGTGTAGCATACGCGTTAGGGTTTTCAGTTTTGGTCTTAGATTTCTCATTTCTCACTCCTCTTAGTTGCCCCTCTCTTCCTCACTCTTCTGCTCTTGCAACCTCATCTCTTCTAGCATCCACCATACCACATCTCCACCCCATCTCCTCCGGCCCTCGTTCTCCAGAGTCCAGGACCTTCACGTCAGCCTCCTCCCTCTTCCCAGCAACCTTTTGGTCTTGCTCGCTGTGGTTTCGCTAGAACTAGCCAAGCTACCCTCATCTCAGCGCTACCCTCATCTCAACGCTACCCTTCACGGATCAACTATTTTTTGGCACTTTTGTCCATTTTTCGGGGCTCCTATTCAGACAAACAGGTAATTTAATTTATCAAAGCTATGTTTCTGTTCTACATCCTCAGCCACATACTCTTCCGCAAACAGACTTGGGGTGACCGAGGATGAAACCTCAAACCCCAATCAGAAACGAGCCATTATCTGAAATTCTGAATGCAATTTAACATTCGTTGCATTTTGTTATGGTTACTCAAACGTATGCATTTTTGTAATGAGATATCTTATGCAATTGCCCTATAAGAACCGTAAGCATGTAGGACTCTCTAAGTTTAATATCAAACTAATATTTGAAAACCCCAAATTGCATCACTAATCCTATAATAGCCAATAAAATTAGTTTACTATACAATGTTACAACAACAAAATTGATAGTGTATTATTCATTTCGATAATTCAGCATTCTACTACGTATTATGGCGGAGAATTCAATTATATGACAAAATTTTATGCATGCACTTTTGTTTTGTTGAGAAAAATAAGAAAGTGAAAAAAAAAGCGATTCAAAGTAGTAGGACTCGTTAAGGACCTATCAGACCCTTTAGATCCAGAGAATCAGGGTTTGGATCTAAATTTTGTAGGCCCTGCAAATTTGAATTGGATCCGAATCCATGCCCAAAAATGGATCTGGATTTGGATCTTGGCGGACCCGATCCATACCTAGTCCATTGCCATCCCTAGTTTAAAGGCCAGTTATCATATAAAGAGGGATAGAGAAATGAAACTAAGATTTTGGGGGGTGTTTAGCTAACGCTTAGCTATTAACTATCTGTAGTAGCTATCGCTGTTAGTTGTTTATATTGATTATTTGTATCAGCTGCTCATATTATTTATTATAACAAAAAGCATTTGACAAAATTAGGTGTTTATGAGAAAGTTGTGAGACAAAAAAAATATATATATAAAAAGCTCGTTCCAAAAAAACCTAAAAATTTGACCTTTTTCAAATTGGCTTTTTTGATCCAAAAATTCATCTGAAAAGGCTCAAATGCCGAATATCTAAATTGACTTATCAAGTTGATCAAAAACCTAACTTACAAAAACCTCACCAAAGCCTTTTTTACTAAAGGCCTCCTTAATGTATCATATGTAGTTTCAATGTTATGTTTTAACTGTTGGAACCAGACCTTATTAGCCGAATCATAACTTTTTAGTTACTAATCTCCCTATTGAGTTTCCATAATCATATTAGGAACCTAGCTGCTTCTCTAATATATATCTATATATATATATATATATATATATATATATAGATATATATATATATATATATATATATATGTATGTATGTATAATATACCTATATGTATATATATGTGTATATTCCTCCTCTATATATATGTGAACAAGGTGAAACGCATCATAGGCAAAATTTCTCCTTTTACATCATTTTTCCTCAAAATTTTACCTCCCATATTTTTCTATGTAACTATAACTTATGTAGTATTTGTTACCAACAATTGACTCTAATACAATGCGAAATGAGAATATATTATCGAGCCCAGATCAATTATTCTAATCTGAACTACAATAAATTGAGCAACCGATACTATAATAAAGTTTAAAAAAATAAATGGAACAGTACAAACACATGATTTGTGTTGGTTATCCTGGACAAATAAGACATGAGTGAGTGACATAAATAAAAAAAAAGCAAAAAAAAAAGTCATAGGATGGCGCCGATCACTACCGACCGTTGTTAAAAATATCGATTCCACCTTCAACCACCTTTGACTTGATGCCCCACCACCTACTGTAATTAAGACAAACTCTTTTCTTTTTCTTTTTTTTTTTTGTTGATTCACTTGATTTTTCATATCTTCTCAATGATAACAGCCAAGTAAGCTATACCCAATTCACATCCTTCTCCCTTCATTCCTTCTAGAATCAACTTAACAACTAAGATATCGCAAATAAACGCATTAAGCATTTAAGTAAAGCTGGCAAAAACTCAAGTTTAGATCGAACTCGGGTCGACAAATTGGACAATGTTAAAATTCAAACAAAAAATTGATGTCAAATACCCGCTTTTTTTAGGTCGGTCAATTCCGATAATGCTAAATTTATGTTAAATTCGGGTTCAGACAGTTGAAATATAAAAAATGTTGTACCCAGATTCAAAATTTGGACAAAACATTTATGATCATGTTCGATTTTTTTGGGTCGGATAAATTCGAATATTTGAATTAGATAGTTTTCTGCCAGTTCTACATTTAAGCTTAATTACTACTCTCTCTTTTTAATTGTTTCTTTTCTGGAGGGGAGGTGCTTAATTTTGGCCGAACAGGTACCCGTGCAGGAAGAGGCTAGAATTTAGGTCCAATGAATTCGAAGCTTCATCGTGGCACGCAGTGCTTGACGTCCATGTTTGAACTTCTGAACTTTTATATAGAATGCTTGTATTCTAATTATATTATTGCACCTGTGTTTTATTTTTATTGTTATTTAGGAAGTCGCAGGGGACACTATAATAATCATTTTTTTCGATTGTTAATAACCCAAAAAATGTCAGAATGCAAATACAAACCAACTGCTAAAATAAGAGTACACAGTTAGTAAAGTGGATGAATAAATCTCTAAATGATATCATAACAGCTAACAGGGACCTGAAAAAGCCACTGCTATCTCAGTGAGCACTTGCTCGGGCACCTTAGAAATCCATTCACTTCTTACGTCAAAATTACAGCCTTTCAAGTTCCTTCCTTATATTTCTCGTAATCTTTCTAATGACTGGAGTTTCACCCACAACGACACAAACACCCAACTACCTACCCGATATGAGTTTGAACGCTGCGGTAGTGACACATATCCTCTAAAGCATTTATTAAGATTTAATTTACAAAAAAGAATTTAAACAATACATGTCTTAAATTACCATGATAAATAGTATATTTTCAACTACTTCAATAAAAAAAGGAAATAAATTACAAATATACTAATATTATTATTCCTAAAAATTTAAATTATAAGATTAATTATAATATTTTTGCAAATCTTTTAGCCAAAATTTTAAAAGAAACCATGCGCAGCACGGTTTAAAGCAGGGATGGTAGTGGATCTTGGACTCGATCCAGATCCATCAGATCCGATCCATTTTTAAGGATCTGGATTCAAAAAATTTAGACCCGTTGGATTTTTACAGGATCTGGGCCCTATCAGATCTAGGTCGGATCTAGATTTGAACCTGAGACTTGGAGACCCAGACCCGAACCTGAACCAGTATATAGACCCGTTTGATTTTTTTTTACTATTTGTGTAGCATACGCGTTAGGGTTTTCAATTTTGGTTTCAGATTTCTCATTTCTCACTCCTCTTAGTTGCCCCTCTCTTCCTCACTCTTCTGCTCTTGCAACCTCATCTGTTCTAGCATCCACCACACCACATCTCCACCCCATCTCCTCCGGCCCTCGTTCTCCAAAGTCCAGGACCTTCATGCCGGCCTCCTCCCTCTTCCCAGCAACCTTTTGGTCTTGCTCGTTGTGGTTTCACTAGAACTAGCCACGCTACCCTCATCTCAGCGCTACCCTCATCTCAGCGCTACCCCTTCACGGATGAACTATTTTCCAGCACTTTTGTCCATTTTTCAGCGCCCCTATTCAGACAACCAGGTAATTTAACTTATCAGAGCTATGTTTCTGTTCTGCATCCTCAGCTACATACTCTTTCGCAAACAGACTTGGGTTGACCGAGGATGAAACCTCAAACCCCAATCAAAAACGAACCATTATCTGAAATTCTGAATGCAATTTAATATTTGTTGCATTTTGTTATGATTACTCATACGTACGCATTTTTGCAATGAGATACCTTATGTGATTGCCCTATAAGAACCGTAAGCATGTAGGACTCTCTAAGTTTAATATCAAACCAATATTTGAAAACCCCAAATTGCATGACTAATCCTGTAATAGCTAATAAAATTTGTTTACTATACAATGTCACAGCAACAAAATTGATAGTGTGTTATTCATTTCGATAATTCAGCATTCTGCTATGTATTATGGCGGAGAATTCAATTATATGACAAAATTTTATGTATGCACTTTTGTTTGTTGAGAAAAATACGAAAGTAAAAAAAAAGCGATTCAAAGTAGCAGGACTCGTTAAGGACCCACGAGACCCTTTAGATCCAGAGAATCTGGGTTTGGATCCAAATTTTGTAGGCCCTGCAAATTTGGATTGGATCCGGATCTATGTCCAAAAAAGGATTGGATTTGGATCTTGGCGGACCCGATCCACACCTAGTCCGTTGCCATCCCTAGTTTAAAGGCTAGTTCTCATATAAAGAGTGATAGAGAATTGAAACTAAGATTTAGGGGGATGTTTGGCTAACGGTTATTCTTTATTAGCTATTAACAATCTGCATTAGCTATCGTGTTAGTTGTTTATATTGATTATTTGTATCAGCTGCTAATATTATTTATTTTAACAAAAAGCATTTGACAAAATTAGGTGTTTATGAGAAAGTTGTGAGATTAAAAAAAATTATAAAAAGCTCATTCTAAAAAAACCTGTAAATTTGACCCTTTTCAAATTGGCTTTTTTGATCCAAAAAGTTCATCTGAAAAGGCTCAAATGCCGAATATCTAAATTGACTTTTTAACTTGATCAAAATCCTAACCTTCAAAAACCTCACCAAAGCCTTTTTTACTAAAGGCCCCCCTTAATGTATCATATGAAGTTTCAATGTTATGTTTTAACTATTGGAACCGGACCTTATTAGCCGAATCATAACTTTTTAGTTACTAATCCCCCTATTGAGTTTCCATAATCATGTTAGGAACCAAGCTACTTCTCTAGTGTGTGTGTGTGTGTATATATATATATATATATATATATATATATATATATATATATAGATATATATATATTATACATATATATATATATATATATATATACATATATATATATATACATATATATATATATATAATATATATATATATATATATATACATCTATATATATACATAATATATATATATATACATATTATATATATATACATATATATAGAATTATACATATATACATATATATATATATATTACATATATATATATATATATATATATATATATATATATATATATATATATATATATATATATATATATATATATATATATATATATATATATATATATATATATATATATATATATATATATATATATATATATATATATATATATATGTATGTATATATATATATATATATATATATATATATATATATATATATATATATATATATATATATATATATATATATATATATATATATATATATATATATATATATATATATATATACCTCCTCAATGTGAACAAGGTGAAACGTATTATAGGCAAAATTTCTCCTTTTACATCATTTATCTTCAAATTTTTGCCTGCCATATTTTTCTATATAACTATAACTTATGTAGTATTTGTTACTAATAATTGACTCCAATACAATGCGAAATGAGAATGTATTATTGGGCCCAGATCAATTATTCTAATATGAACTCAAATAAATTGAACAACCGATACTATAATAAAATTTAAAAAAATAAATGGAACAGTACAAACACATAAAATGTGCTGGTTATCCTGGACAAATAAGACATGAGTGAGCGACTTGAATAAAAAAAAGCAAAAAAAAAAAAAAAGACACAGGATGGTGCCGATCACTGCCGACCATTGTTAAAAATATCTATTCCACCTTCAACCACCTTTGACATGACGCCCCACCACTTACTGTAATTAAGACAAACTCTTTTCCTTTTTCTTTTGGGTTGATTCACTTGATTTTTCATATCTTCTCAATGATAGCACCCAAGTAAGCTATACCCAATTCACATCCTTCTCCCTTCATTCCTTCTAAAATCAGCTTAACAACTAAGATATCACAAATGAATGCATTAAGCGTTTACGTAAAGCTGGCAAAAATTCAAGTTTAGATCGAACTCGGGTTGACAAATTGGACAATGTTAAAATTCAAACAAGAAATTGATGTCCAATACCCGATTTTTTTAGGTCGTTCCATTCCGATAATGCTAAATTCATGTTAAATTCGGGTTCAGACAATTGAAATATAAAAAATGTTGTACTCAGATTCAAAATTTGGACAAAACATTTATGATCGTATTCGATATTCTCGGGTCGGATAAATTCGAATATCTGAATCAGATAGTTTTCTACCAGTTCTACATTTAAGCTTCATTACTACTCTCTCTTTTTAATTGATTCTTTTTTGGAGGGGAGGTGCTTAATTTTGGCCAAACAGGTACCCATGCAGGAAGAGGCTAGAAATTAGGTCCAATGCATTCGAAGCTTCATCGTGGCACGCAGTGCTTGGCGTCCATGTTTGAGCTTCTGAACTTTTTTATGGAATGCTTGTATTCTAATTATATTATTTCACCTGTGTTTTATTTTTATTGTTGTTTAGGAAGTCATAGGGGACGCTATAATAATCATTTTTTTCCGATTATTAGTAACCCAAAAAATGTCAGAAGGCAAATATAAAACAACTGCTAAAATAAGAGTGCACAGTTAGTAAAATGGATGAATAAATTTCTAAATGACATCATAACAGCTAACAAGGAGTTGAAAAAGCCACTGCTATCTCAGTGAGCACTTGCTTGGCCACCTTAGAAATCCATTCACTTCTTACGTCAAAATTACTGCCTTTTAAGTTCCTTCCTCATATTTCTCGTAATCCTTCTAATGGCTAGAATTTCATCCCCAACGACATAAACATCCAACTGCCTACCCAATACACTATAATTATTTATATATATATATATATATATATATAATATATATATATATATATATATATATATATATATATATATATATATATATATATATATAGGGGTTCGAACACTGTGGTAGTGACACGTATTCTCTAAAGCATTTATTAAGATTTAATTTAAAAAGAAGAATTTAAACAATACATGACTTAAATTACCATGATGAATAGTATATTTTCAACTGCTTCAGCAAAAAAGAAAATAAATTATAAATATACTAATATTATTATTTCTAAAAATTTAAATTATAAGATTAATTATAATATTTTTGTAAAAATTTTCGCTAAAATTTAAAAAAAAAAAACCATGCATAGCACTGTTTAAACTAGGGATGGCAGTGGATCCTGGACTTGATCCAGATCCATCTGTCCCGATTTGTTTTTAAGGATCTGGATTCAAAGACTTTAGACCCGTTGAATTTTTAGAGGATCCAGGTCCTATCGGATCTAGGTCTGATCCGAATCTGAACCTGAGACTTTGAGACCCAGACCCTAGCCTGAACCAGCACATAGACCCGTTTGATTTTTTTTTACTGTTTGGGTAGCATAGGCGTTAGGATTTTCAGTTTTGGTCTTAGATTTCTCATTTCTTAGTCCTCTCAGTTGCCCTCTCTTCCTTACTCTTCTGCTCTTGCAACCTTATCTCTTCTAGCATCCACCACACCACATCTCCACCCCATCTCCTCCGGCCCTCGTTCCCCAGAGTCCAGGACCTTCACATCGGCCTCCTCCCTCTTCCCAGCAACCTTTTGGTCTTGCTCATCGAGGTTTCGCTAAAACTAGCCACGCTACCCTCATCTCAGCGCTACCCCTTCACGGATCGACTATTTTTCGGCACTTTTGTCCATTTTTCGGCGCCCCTATGCAGTCAATCAGGTAATTTAATTTATCAGAGCTATGTTATTATTCTGCATCCTCAGCCACATACTCTTTCGCAAACAGACATGGGGTGACAGAGGATGAAACCTCAAACCCCAGTCAGAAACAAACCATTACCTGAAATTCTGAATGCAATTTAATATTTGTTGCATTTTGTTATGGTTACTCATATGTACGCATTTTTGTAATGAGATACCTTATGCAATTGCCCTATAAGAACCGAAAG